>CM038677.1:568206994-568305857 GCA_021605205.1 Aegilops longissima
CTTGCCGATCATCGGGCAAGTCTACCAAAATCCATACTTTGTTCTCATACATGGATCCCATCTCAGATTTTATGGCCTCAAGCCATTTCGCGGAATCTGGGCTCATCATCGCTTCCTCATAGTTCGTAGGTTCATCATGGTCTAGTAACATGACTTCCGAACATGATTACCGTACCACTCAGTGCGGATCTCACTCTGGAAGACCTCGAGGTTTGGTAGCAACTTGATCTGAAGTTTCATGATCATCATCATTAACTTCCTTACTAATTGGTGTAGGAATCACTGGGGCTGATTCTGTGATGAACTACTTACCAATAAGGAGAAGGTACAATTACCTCATCAAGTTCTACTTTCCTCCCACTCACTTCTTTGAGAGAAACTTCTTCTCTAGAAAGGATCCATCTTAACAACAAATATCTTGCTTTCGGATCTGTGATAGAAGGTGTACCCAATAGTTACCTTTGGGTATTCTATGAAGACGCATTTCTCCGATTTGGGTTCGAGCTTTATCGGTGAAAACTTTTCACATAAGCATCACAACTCAAACTTTAAGAAGCGACGACTTAGGTTTCTTTGTTTAAACCGTAGTTCATACGGTGTCGCCTCGGCGGTTTAGATGGTGCCCTATTAAGCGTGAATGCAGTTGTCTCTAATGCATAACCCCAAAGCGATATTGGTAAATCGGTAAGAGACATCATTGATCGCACCATATCAAAATAAAAAAATGCAGTTCTGACGTTCGGACACACCATAATGTTGTGGTGTTCGGTGGCGTGAGCTGTGAAACTTATTCCACATTGTTTTCATTGAAGACCAAACTCGTAACTCAAATATTCATCTCCACGATCGGATCGCGAAACTTTATTTTCTTGTTACGATGATTTTCCACTTCACTCTGAAATTCTTTGAACCTTTCAACTATTTCAGACTTATGTTTCATTAAGTAGATATACCCATATCTGCTCAAATCATCTGTGAAGGTGAGAAAATAACGATATCCATACGAGCTTCAACATTCATTGGACCACATACATCCGTATGTATGATTTCCAATAAATCTGTTGCTCTCTCCATAGTCTGGGAGAGCGGTGTTTTAGTCATCTTGCCCATGAGGCGCGGTTACATAAGTGCCAAGTGATTCATAATCAAGTGACTCCAAAAGTCCATCGGTATGGAGTTTCTTCATGCGTTTTACACCGATATGACCTAAGCGGCGATTGCCACAAATAAGTTGCACTATCATTATCAACTCTGCATCTTTTGGTTTCAACATTATGAATATGTGTATCACTACTATCGAGATTCATTAAAAGCAGACCACTCTTCAAGGGTGCATGACCATAAAGATATTATTCATATAAATAGAACAACCATTATTCTCGATTTAAATGAATAACCGTCTCGCATCAAACAAGATCCGGATATAATGTTCATGCTCAGCGGCACCAAATAACAATTATTCAGGTCTAAAACTAATCCCGAAGGTAGATGTAGAGGTAGCGTGCCATTGCGATCACATCGACTTTGGAACCGTTTCCAGCGCATCGTCACCTCGTCCTTTGCGGTGTTAAGCAATCCGTAGTTCTGTTTGAGTTGCAAATATTAGCAGAACCGTATCAAATACCAGTACTCTGCGAGCTCTAGTAAGGTACACATCAATAACAAGTATATCACATATACCTTTGTTCACTTTGCCATCCTTCTTATCCGCCAAATACTTGGGGCAGTTCCGCTTCGGTGACCGATCGCTTGCGGTAGAAGCACTCGATTTCAGGCTTAGGTCCGGACTTGGGTTTCTTCTCTGATCGACAACTTGTTTGCTGTTCTTCTTGAAGTTCCTTCTTCTTCCCTTTGCCTTTCTTCTTGAAACTAGTGGTCTTATTGACCATCAACACTTGATGCTCCTTTTGATTTCTACCTCCGCAGCTTTTAGCATTGCGAAGAGCTCGAGCATAGTCTTTACTAACCCTTGCATATTATAGTTCATCACGAAGCCTTTGTAGCTTGGTGGCGGTGATTGAAGAATTACATCAATGACACAATCATCCGGAAGATTAACTCCCGGTTGATTCAAGTGATTGTAATACCGGACATTTTGAGTATGTGCTCTTGCGAACTATTCTCCTCCATCTTGCAGCTATAGAACTTATTGGAGACTTCATATCTCTCAATCCGGGCATTACATTTGAAATATCAACTTCAACTCTGGAACATCTCATATGCTCCATAGCGTTCAAAGCGTCGTTGAAGACCGGTTCTAAGCCGTAAAGCATGGCACCTTGAACTATAGAGTAGTCATCAGCTACTGCTTTGCGGGACGTTCACAACCGGCTCGGCATCTGCAGCGAGCTGTCACCCAGCGGTGCTTCCGGGGCGTAACTTTTACGTGCAGCAATGAGGATTATCCTCAGATTACGGACCCAGTCCGTGTAATTGCTACCATCATCTTTCAACTTTGCTTTCTCAAGGGCGCATTAAAATTCAACGGAACAACGGCACGAGCCATCTATCTACAGTAAACATAGACAAGCAAAATACTATCGGTACTAAGTTCATGATAAATTTAAGTTCAATTAATCATATTATTAAAGAACTCCCACTTAGGCAGACATCTCTCTAGTTATCTAAGTGATCACGTGATCCAAATCAACTAAACCATAACCGATCATCACGTGAGATGGAGTAGTTTTCAATGGTGAACATCTTATGTTGATCATATCGCTATATGATTCACGTTCGACCTTTCGGTCTCCGTGTTCGAGGCCATATCTGTATATGCTAGGCTCGTCAAGTATAACTGAGTATTACTGCGTGTGCAAAACTGGCTTGCACCCGTTGTAGATGGACGTGGAGCTTATCACACCCGATCATCACGTGGTGTCTCGACACGACGAACTTTGCAGCGGTGCATACTCGGGAGAACACTACTTGATAATTTTAGTGAGAGATCATCTTATAAAGCTACCGTCAATCAAAGCAAGATAAGATGCATAAAGGATAAACATCACATGCAATCAATATAAGTGATATGATATGGCCATCATCATCTTGTGCTTGTGATCTCCATCTCGAAGCACCGTCATGATCACCATCGTCACCGGTAGCGACACCTTGATCTCCATCGTAGCATCGTTGTCGTCTAGCCAACTATTGCTTCTCGACTATCGCTACCGCTTAGTGATAAAGTAAAGCAATTACATGGCGTTGCATTTCATACAATAAGCGACAACCATATGGCTCCTGCCGATTGCGATAACTTCGGTTACAAAACATGATCATCTCATACAATAAAATATAGCATCACGTCTTGACCATATCACATCACAACATGCCTGCAAAAACAAGTTAGGCGTCTTCTACTTTGTTGTTGCAAGTTTTACGTGGCTGCTACGGGCTGAGCAAGAACCGTTCTTACCTCGCATCAAAACCACAGCGATACTTCGTCAAATAGACTCCATTTAACCTTCTCAAGGACGGGCGTATACTTTCAGTTCAACTAAAGTGAGAGAGCAGACACCCGCCGGTCACCTTTAAGCAGCGAGTGCTCACGGCGGTGAAACCAGTCTCGCGTAAGCGTCTGCGTAATGTCGGTCCGGGCGCTTCATCTCACAATACCGCTGAACAAAGTATGACATCTTTGGTAGGTAGTATGACTTGTATCGCCCACAACTCACTTGTGTTCTACTCGTGCATATGACATCAACGCATAAAACCAGGCTCGGATGCCCTTTGTTGGGAAGCGTAGTAATTTCAAAAATTTTCCTACGATCACGCAAGACCATGGTGATGGCATAGCAGCGAGAGGAGAGTGTCGTCCACGTACCCTCGTAGACCGAAAGCGAGGCGTTATATTAGCGGTTGATGTAGTCGTCGTCTTCACGATCCGACCGATCCAAGCACCGTTACTCGGCACCTCCGAGTTCTTGGCACACGTTCAGCTCGATGGCGATCCCGAGCTTCGATCCAGCAAAGCGTCGGGGAAGGAGTTCCGTCGACCCGACGGCGTGGTGGCGATCTTGATGTTCTACCGTCGCGGGCTTCGCCTAAGCACCGCTACAATATGACCGAGGTGGAATATGGTGGAGGGGCACCGCTGCGGCTAAGGCGATCCGTAGATCAACTTGTGTGTTCTAGGGTGCCCCCTGCCCCGTATATAAAGGAGCAAGGGGAGGGCGGCCAGCCCTTGGGGCGCACCAAGGGAGGGAGTCCTCCTCCTAGTAGGAGTAGGACTCCCTTTCCTAGTCCTACTAGAAAGAGGAAGGGAAGGAAGAGAGGGAGAGGAGAGGGAAAGGGGGCTCGCCCCCTCCTAGTCAGTCGGACTCCCCATGGAGGCGCACCACCTCCTGGTGCAGCCCTCTCTCTCCCTCTTGGCCCAATAAGGCCCATAACTTTCCCGGGGGTTCGGTAACCCTCCGGCACTCCAGTTTCTCCGAAACTTCGGAACCTTTCGGTGTCGAATATAACCATCAATATATCAATCTTTATGTCTCGACCATTTGAGACTCCTCGTCATGTCCGTGATCACATCCGGGACTCGAACTCCTTGGTACATCAAAATACATAAACTCATAATAACCGTCATTGAAACCTTAGCGTGCGGACCCTACGGTTCGAGAACTATGTAGACATGACCTAGAACTATTCTCGGTCAATAACCAATAGCGGAACCTGGATGCTCATATTGGTTCCTACATATTCTCTGAAGATCTTTATCGGTCAAACCGCATAACAACATCGTTGTTCCTTTGTCATCGGTATGTTACTTTCCGAGATTCGATCGTCGGTATCAATACCTAGTTTAATCTAGTTACGGAAAGTCTCTTTACTCGTTCCGTAATACATCATCTCACAACTAACTCTTTAGTTGCAATGCTTACAAGGCTTTATGTGATGTGTATTACCGAGAAGGCCTAGAATACCTCTCCGACAATCGGAGTGACAAAACCTAATCTCGAAATCGCCAACCCAACAAGTACCTTTGGAGACACTGTAGTACTCCTTTATAATCACCCGATTCGTTGTGACGTTTGGTAGCACCAAAGTGTTCCTCCGATAAGCAGGAGTTGCATAATCTCATAGTTACGAGGAACATGTATAAGTCATGAAGAAAGCAATAGCAACATACTAAGCGATCAAGTGCTAAGCTAATGAAATGGGTCATGTCAATCAGATCATTCAACTAATGATGTGACCTTGTTAATCAAATAACAACTCCTTGTTCATGGTTAGGAAACATAACCATCTTTGATTAACAAGCTAGTCAAATAGAGGCATACTAGTGACATACTTTTTGTCTATATATTCACACATGTATTATGTTTCCGGTTAATACAATTCTAGCATGAATAATAAACATTTATCATGATATAAGGAAATAAATAATAACTTTATTATTGCCTCTAGGGCATATTTCCTTCACCTACCCCAAGCAAAACCCTCCCTCCCACTATAAATACCCAAGCACCCCCCTCCAACACATCAAACCAACACCTCTCCTCTCCTCTCCTCTCCTCTCCATGGCTGCAGTGCGGCACCACCTTGCCGCCAAGTGCCTTGCCAGCATCTCGACCTCTCCTGAGGTTTATATGATCTCCTCTCCACCGTCCCGTGATCTCCTTTCCTCTAGGATCAACGCAACATCGGATCCGATCTTCTTCCCCAACTCAAGCGACTACTCGGTGAGATCCACGAAATCCCGTAATTCATTTTTTCAGAAAATAACAATCTTAGAAAATTCATATATTTTAGAGTTTTAGTATTTTGAGTGATTCCAATTGCTATGTGTCACAAATTTGCGGAAGTTTCTGTTAGTGTCTCTGGATTTCAAATTTGAGTAGTTTAAATTTGAATTTGATAAGTTTTGTTCAGATTAGTATTTTGGCCATAACTTGAGTTTAAAAATAGGTTTTAATTAATTCTTTTTGCTCCTGGTCACTTGTGATATTTTTTAGCTGTAGGATTTAGTTTGGTAATTTTGGAGTATTTTAAATTAGATTTTAGTAAAAACAGTACTGTTTTGCTTATATAATTGTTTTAGTTATGTAATTATTGTTTTTAATTATTTTTAGTTCATTCCTTTTGTAGATTTTCACTTGTTGTTACATGTTTATGTTTAGCTACAGTAGATAAATTTTTGTAGTTATTTATTAGTGTTTAGCTACTGTTTTTGTAATTGCTTGTTTAGTTCATAGTGATAGTGGATAAAATAGTTTTATTAGTTTTAAAAGTAATTCTTTTTCCACTTCAAGTTATATTGTTTTTGTTTCTGTTATTTGTGAACACATTAGTTGTTATATTTATTTAGTATAGTTTATTAATGTTTTAATAAATGATTTGCTGTTATAGTTGTCTTAGTGTTTTGCTAGTTGCTATATTTGTTCTAGTATTCACTAGATGGTTATAGTAGTTTATATTAGTTCTTTTTGTTAGTTAGTAAATTAGTAATTTATTTTCTGTTATTTTATTAGATTTATATTTTATTTGCTGTAGAAAAAAAATATTAGAATAATTTAGTGATGTTATGTTAAGATTTGTGTGAGTTGGTCACCACTAGTTTTTCCCTGAATTTTTCTTTCGAAGTTTTTCCTTTGGTTTTCGACTTGGTTTTCTTTGTTGCTTTCATTTTGATTGAGTATTGTTATGAGTGTTAGAATTGTTTGCTAGGATGTTTGCTTATGTGAATGCTATGTTTGACTATATAGATTTTCAGCGGAGTGACGATTAGTTCTACCAAGTCATTTTACGTGACGTTGTTATCTTCATCAAGTATTACCGAGCAAGTTCACTTTGACCATGTTTTCATACCGATGTGTTTTATTGCATCTAGTGTCATCTTCGCAACAAACCCTCCAGTAGTGATATTGAATTCTTGTAGTTGAGTAGTATGCATGAGGTAGGAACCCATCACCTGTTACCAAGCCGGGGCGATATTTTATTTTAATGCTACGCTATAGTAGGCGGGGTTTGGTATGAGTGCTCGAGAGTGGTGTGAGAATGGAGGATCTCGTCAATGGCGACAACTCCATGATGGAATCTGCAAGGACTGCATCTTCAAGGCCTCAAGACTTCAAGACTCGAGACAAGAATTCAATACACACTCTTTGGGTGAAGGATGGTTGGCGGGCACCATGGAGAATCCGGTGGTTGGCGGGATGCATGGAAGCGCCATGACATCTTGCGGAAAGCTTCACCCAGACTCAAAGAGGCGGAAGAATACTTCATGCCGGAAGCTTACTGTGCAACCGCAAGTCACTATGGGCTCGGCTTGGTTGACCTTAGTTGTGACTCTGGCTGGGGCGGTGCTAGCGAGATGTAGAACTACGGTAGGATTGGATGAGCACCGGACGGTGGTCGGGGAACTCTTTGGAAGACCATGTTTGGTCATCTTGTTCTCAAACACCACGAAGTGCGAGAGCGTAAAAGAGGATCGAATCTTGCGGGTAAAGTGTATAAACCTCTGCGGAGGTTAAAACCTAATCGATTAGCCGTGTCCCGATTACGGACAATTTGAGCCTCTGGACTTGGATCTATCTCGGAACTCTCAACACGGATTGATAACAATTGTGGGCAACTTATGATGAATTTGGGCTATGAGACATCGGTTGGCGGAACCATGTCATGATAGAAAACTCTATAGTACAGACTTCATTTATTCCTTTGATGTAGGGAAAATAAAACCAGCTTTTACATAAACAAAACTCGAATCTGAGCCACAAAGCCATCTTTTGCATATAGTATAGTTTATCATCTGTTTTCTCTTATTGTGATCTTGCGGTACATTCAATGTCTTGACCTACGGCTGCAGCGTATCATGTTGCAGATATTTCCTCGACAGTAAGAGTTACGATCTGAGGTTACGGTCTACACTCAACTGCCGATGGCGTTGATGGGACTCCACACCCGACTATTTGTTTCATTGTGACTTATGAGGTATATATCAGTTTCGTTAATTATACATGTGATTGCACTTTGATATATACATTGATGTCTTTGTGTGTGCCGACATCTTGATCCGAGGATGTACGAAACACGGAAAGCTTGACCGTCACGAGGTCGGTCGCTACAATTAAGTTAAAACAGAGTGCGCCTTAAGCAAGATGGCATGATGTAGAGGAATAAATTCATGCAATATGATAAATACCCCATCTTGTTATCCTCGATGGCAACAATACAATCGTGCCTTGCAACCCTTTACATCCTTTGGTAAGGACAACGCAAGATTGAACCCAAAGCCATGCACTTCTCCCATTGCAAGAACTACCAATCTATTTGGCCAAATCAAGCAGATAATTGAAGAGACTTGCAAAGATAACTCAATCATACATAAAGAATTCAGAAAAGATTCAAATATTATTCATAGATAAGCTGGATCATAAACCCACAATTCATCGGTCTCAACAAACACACATAAAAGAAGATTACATCGAATAGATCTCCACGAGAGAGGGAGAACATTGTATTGAGATCCAAAAGAGAAGAAGCCATCTAGCTACTAGCTATGGACCCGAAGGTCTGAAGTAAACTACTCACACTTCATCGGAGGCTATGGTGTTGATGTAGAAGCCCTCCGTGGTAGATGCCCCCTCGTGAACTCAAGACAGGCCCCAAGATGGGATCTCGTGGATCTGAGGAAGTTCTGGCGGTGGAATTAGGTTTTGGCTCTTGTTACGATCGTTTGGGAGTGCGTGGTATATATAGGAGGAAGAATGCGTCGGTGGAGCTTCGAGGGGCCCACAAGGCAGGGGGCGCGCCCTCCACCCTCGTGACCACCTCTCTGGTTCCTTGGCGTAGGGTCCAAGTCTCCTGGATCACGTTCAGTGAGAAAATCACGTTTCCGAAGGTTTCATTCCGTTTGGACTCCATTTGATATTCATTTCTTGAAATCTTGAAAAAGGCAAAAAACAACAATGCAGGCTGGGCCTCCGGTTAATAGGTTAGTCCCAAAAGTAATATAAAAGTGGAAAATAAAGCCCATTATAGTCCAAAACAATAGATAAAGTAGCATGGAGCAATCAAAAATTATAGATCGTTGGATACGTATCGAGGCATCTAAGGTTAATTCTGCTTTCGTCCTCGAGTAGGTAAATGATAAAAAGAGAATTTTTGATGCGGAGTGATACTTTGGCATAATTTCAATGTAAATCTTCTTAATCATGGTATGAATATTCAGATCTGAAAGATTCAAGACAAAAGTTCATATTGACATAAAAATAATAATACTTCAAGTATACTAACTAAGCAATTATGTCTTCTCAAAATAACATGGCCAAAGAAAGTTATCCTACAAAATCATATAGTCGGCTATGCTCAATCTTCCCCACACAAAGTATTTAAATCATGCACAACCCGATGACAAGCCAAGCAATTGTTTCATACTTTAACATTTTCAAAACTTTTTCAATCTTCACATAATACATGGCGTGAGCCATGGATATAGCACTATATGTGGAATAGGGCGGTGGTTGTGGAGAAGACAAAAGGAGGAAGATAGTCTCACATCAACTAGGCGTATCAGCGGGCTATGGAGATGCCCATCAATAGATATCAATGTGGTGAGTAGGGATTGCCATGCAGCGGATGCACTAGAGCTATAAGTATATGAAAGCTCAACAAAAGAAACTAAGTGGGTGTGCATCCAACTCGCTTGCTCACGAAGACCTAGGGCATTTGAGGAAGCCCATCATTGGAATATACAAGCCAAGTTCTATAATGAAAAATTCCCACTAGTATATGAAAGTGACAAAATGAGAGACTCTCTATCATGAAGATCATGGTGCTACTTTGAAGCACAAGTGTGGTAAAAGGATAGTAACATTGTCCCTTCTCTCTTTTTCTCTCATTTTTTTATTTAGTCCTTTTCTCTTTTTTTATGGCCTCTTTTTTATATATATATTTTTTTCGTCCGGAGTCTCATCCCGACTTGTGGGGGAATCATAGTCTCCATCATCCTTTCCTCACTTGGGACAATGCTCTAATAATGATGATCATCACACTTTTATTTTTCTTACAACTCAACAATTACAACTCGATACTTAGAACAAAATATGACTCTATATGAATGCCTCGGTGATGTGCAGGATATGCAATGAAACATGAGTGGCGTGTATGAAAGAATTATGAGCGGTGGCTTTGCCACAAATCGATGTCAACTACATGATCATGCTAGCAATATGACAATGATGGGCGTGTCATAATAAGCGGAATGGTGGAAAGTTGCATGGCAATATATCTCGGAATGGCTATGGAAATGCCATGATAGGTAGGTATGATGGCTGTTTTGAGGAAGGTATATGGTGGGTGTATGATACGGCGAAAGGTCTTGGCGGTATTAGAGGCTAGCAATGGTGGAAGGATGGGAAAAAGTCCATGGACTCAACATTAGTCATAAAGAACTCATATACTTATTGCAAAAATCTAGAAGTTATCAAAGCAAAGTATTACGCGCATGCTCCTAGGGGGATAGACTGGTAGGAAAAGACCATCGCTCGTCCCCGACCGCCACTCACAAGGAAGACAATCAATAAATAAATCATGCTCCGAGCTCATCACATAATGGTTCACCATACGTGCATGCTATGGGAATCACAAACTTTAACACAAGTATTCTTTAAATTCACAACTACTCAACTAGCATGACTCTAATATCACTATCTTCATATCTCAAAACAATTATCAAGCATCAAACTTATCTTAGTATTCAACACACTCAAAAGAAAGTTTCACATATCTTGAATACCAAGTATATTAACATTAAGCAAATTACCATGCTATTAGCGACTCTCAAAGTAATCTAAGTGAAGCATGAGAGATCAAGTTTCTTTAAAACAAATCCACCATCGTGCTCTAAAAGATCTAAGTGAAGCACTAGAGCAAAAATTATCACGCTCAAAAGATATAAATGAAGCACTATGAGCAAAACTATCAAGCTCAAAAGATATAAGTGAAGCACATAGAGTATTCTATCAAATTCCAATTCATGTATGGCTCTCTCAAAAGGTGTGTACAGCAAGGATGATTGTGGTAAACTAACAAGCAAAGGCATAAATAATACAAGGCGCTCCAAGCAAAACACATATCATGTGGTGAATAAAAATATAGCTCAAGTAAATTACCGATGGAAGTGGGCGAAAGAGGGATGCCTTCAGGGCATCCCCAAGCTTTGACTTTTGGTGTCCTTGGATTATCTTGGGGTGCCATGGGCATCCCCAAGCTTAGGCTCTTGCCACTCCTAGTTCCATAATCCATCAAAAGAATTCACCCAAAACTTGAAAACTTCACAACACAAAACTCAATAGAAATCTCGTGAGCTCCGTTAGAGAAAGAAAACAAAAGACTACTTTAAGGTACTGTAATGAACTCATTTTTTATTTATATTGGTGTTAAACCTAATGTATTCCAACTTCTCTATGGATCATAAACTATTTTACTAGCCATGTATTCATCAAAATAAGCAAACAACACATGCAAAACAGAATCTGTCAAAAACAAAACAGTCTGTAGTAATCTGTAACTAACGCAAACTTCTGGAACTCAAAAAATTCTACCAAAAATATAGGACCTGGACAATTTTTTTATTGATCAGCAGCAATTGGAATCAGTATTTTATCACGTTCTGGTGATTTTTAACAATTCAGGCACTGAGCGCAAATTTTCTGGAAATTACAGCAAGATCAAATAACTATCACCCAAAAAGATCCAATAGGTTTAACTTGGCACAAACACTAATTAAAAGATAAAACCACATCTAAACAGAGGCTAGATGGATTATTTATTCTAAACAGAAGCAAAAACAAAAAACTAAAGATAAAATTGGGTTGCCTCCCAACAAAGCGCTATCGTTTAACGCCCTAGCTAGGCATTGAGATTTCAATGATGCTCACAAGAAAGACAAAATTGAGGCACAAAGAGCATCACAAAACATGTGACAAACACACTTAAGTCTAACATACTTCCTATGAATAGACATATTATAGGCAAACAAATTATCGTAGTAAGCAAAAACTAGCATATGCAAGGAAGCGGAAAGGAACAATAGCAATCTCAACATAACGAGAGGTAATCTATTATCATGAAAATTTCTGCAACCATATTTTCCTCTCTCATAATAATTGCATGTGGGATCATAAGCAAATTCAACAAAATAGCTATCAAAAAGTATATTCTCAACACGATCCACATGCATGCAAAGTTGATACTCTTTCAAAATAGTGGGATTATCATTAACTAAAGTCATGACCTTTCCAAACCCACTTTTATCAAAAACTTCATAAGATTGAACATTCTCCAAATATGTGGGATCTAAAGTTGACATTCTTCCAAACCCACTTTCAATATTATTGCAAACAATATTATCAATCTCATATTCATCATGGGGCTTAAATAAATTTTCAAGATCATAAGAAGAATCACTCCAATCGTAATCATTGCAACAAGTAGTAGGCATAGCAAAACTAGCATCCCCAAGCTTAGGGTTTTGCATCTTATTAGCACAATTGACATCAAAAGAATTTATAATAAAATCATTGCAATCATGCTTTTTATTCAAAGATCTATCGTGAGTCACTTCACGGATTTCAGGCAAAACCTTATAAAGATAATCTAGTGCATCCAAATCACTAGGAATTGGTTCATTATAATTGGATCTCTTAAAAAGATTAGCAAGTGGATGAGGATCCATAAACTTTTAGCAAGCGAAGATGCAAGCAAAAAGAAGGCACATGGTAACACAAGATTGAGCGGAGGAAGAAGCGAATAAAGCGGCAAGGGTGAAGTGGGGAGAGGAAAGCGAGAGGCAAATGGCAAATAATGTAGCGAGAGATAGGGATTGTGATGGGTACTTGGTATGTTGACTTTTGCGTAGACACCCGACAGCGGCGCGGAAATCCTTCTTGCTACGTCTTGAGCTTGCGTTGGTTTTCCCGAAGAGGAGAGGATGATGCAGCACAGATGGTGTAAGTATTTCCCTCAGTTTTGAGAACCAAGATAGCAATCCGGTAGGAGGCCACGCACAAGTCCCTCGTACCTGCACAAAGCGATAGCTACTACTTAACCAACGCGATTAGGGGTTGTCAATCCCTTCAAGGTCACTTACGAGTGAGATCTGATAGAGATAATATTTTTGGTATTTTTGGTATAAAGATGCAAAGTGAAAAGTAAAAAAGCAAAGTAAAAACAAAGCAAGTATAAAAGTGATGGAGATTGATATGATGAGAATAGACCCGGGGGCCATAGGTTTCACTAGTGGCTTCTCTCAAGAGCATAAGTATTTTACGGTGGGTGAGCAAATTACTGTTGAGCAATTGACAGAATTGAGCATAGTTATGAGGTTATCTAGGTATGATCATGTATATAGGCATCACGTCCGAGACAAGTAGACCGAAGCGATTACGCATCTACTAATATTACTCCACTCATCGACCGCTATCCGGCATGCATCTAGAGTATTAAGTTAAAAAGAATGCGCCTTAAGCAAGATGACATGATGTAGAGGAATAAATTCATGCAATATGATAAATACCCCATCTTGTTATCCTCGATGGCAACAATACAATCGTGCCTTGCAACCCTTTTGTCCTTTGGGTAAGGACACATAAGATTGAACCCAAAGCCATGCACTTCTCCCATTGCAAGAACTACCAATCTAGTTGGCCAAACCAAATGGATAATTGAAGAGACTTGCAAAGATAACTCAATCATACATAAAAGAATTCAGAAAAGATTCAAATATTATTCATAGATAAGCTGGATCATAAACCCACAATTCATCGGTCTCAACAAACACACAAAAAGAAGATTACATCGAATAGATCTCCACGAGAGAGGGGGAGAACGTTGTATTGAGATCCAAAAAGAGAGAAGAAGCCATCTAGCTACTAGCTATGGACCCGAAGGTCTGAAGTAAACTACTCACACTTCATCGGAGAGGCTATGGTGTTGATGTAGAAGCGCTCCGTGGTAGATGCCCCCTCCGGTGGAGCTCCAGAACAGGCCCCAAGATGGGATCTCGTGGATCTGAGGAAGTTCTGGCGGTGGAATTAGGTTTTGGCTCTGTTACGATCGTTTGAAGTGCGTAGGTATATATAGGAGGAAGAATGCGTCGGTGGAGCTTGAGGGCCCACAAGGCGGGGGTGTGCCCTAGAGGCGCCCTCCACCCTCGTGTTGCCTCTCTGGTTCCTTGGCGTGGGTCCAAGTCTCCTGGATCACGTTCGGTGCGAAAATCACGTTTCCGAAGGTTTCATTCCGTTTGGACTCCGTTTGATATTCTGTTTGTTTGAAATACTGAAAAAGGCCAAAAACAGCAATTCTGGGCTGGGCCTCCGGTTAATAGGTTAGTCCCAGAAGTAATATAAAAGTGGAAAATAAATCCCATTATAGTCCAAAACAATAGATAAAGTAGCATGGAGCAATAAAAATTATAGATCGTTGGAGCGTATCACCTCTCAACCCCACCTAAGCGGGATCACGAAGAGGTCAAGGTGTTGCCCAGTGATAAGGCAGGCAATGGTGGCATGAAGAAAAACCCTCTTGGAGGGAAAAACTCGAGGCGAGAATGGCGGCCTCCCGGTGGAGGACCGCGGACATAATGAGTCTGCTCTCTTTGGAATTGTCGGGGATTGGCGGCCCGACAATTCAAGAACTCGTGAATCGCAAATAAGTTTGCCCACAGGTACTTTGTATAGTTGAAACCCAGCTCGGTGGGAGAGAGTTGAAAATTTAAAAGGTAATTTAGGTTTTGATAGTTCTTTGCTATGGATGCCTCCGGTAGAAGTGGAAGTTTAGCTATGTTTTGGAATAATGAAATAAACATTGAGGTTTTGGGCTACTCGAAGTATCATATTGACGGTCGAGTGACTGGCATAGGGGACCAGCCGTGGAGGCTTTCTTGTTTTTATGGGGAAGCACAGACCCATCTATGTCACCACACTTGGGATATAATGAAGAATTTGTCAACACTCCAAGAACTGCCTTGGGTGTGTATAGGAGATTTCAACGAGGTCCTGAAGCATGATGAACACGATGGCATTGGCTCGAGTCATGCACAAATTCGAGGTTTTAGAGATGCTGTGGATGTTTGTGGTTTGGTCGATCTGGGCTTCAAAGGAACAAGATGGACATATGAGAAGAAAGTAACCGGCGGCTCATATACCCGTGCCAGGTTAGATAGAGCCTTGGGCTCGGTCGAGTGGTGTCGAATGTTTCCCTCAGCGGCTGTTGAACATCTTACGGCTGCTACATCTGACCACTCAACTGTTCTGTTACGCTTAGCACAACCAAGTGGGGGAGGAAAGAAAACAAAACAATTTCGCTATGAGGTTATGTGGGATACCCATCCAGACCTCAAGAGTGCAGTTCAGACAGGGTGGGATCTCAACAGCCACAACCCGCGGGTGTGTTAAGTACGCGCGAACCTCGAGGCGCTTGCCCTTAACTTGGGTGCATGGTCCAGGTCTACGTTTGGAAGTGTCAAGGGCAAGATTCGCAGTCTGAAGAAGGAATTGGATCGCTTGCGCAATGATAGAGCGCGGAATGGCCCGTCGCATGCGGAAGTGAAGATAAATGATCGCTTGATAGAGCTTTACCTGTGGGAAGAGTTGATGTGGAGGCAACGGTCTCGGGTGGAGTGGCTATCGGCTGGAGACCGGAACTCACACTTTTTCCATATGCGAGCCTCAATGCGTCGGAAAAGAACCTAATAAAGGCACTGGAACGACCAAGCAGGCAAGTTACTAGTGACCCGACAGAGATGCAACAAATGGCACTCGAGTTTTACAAAAACTTATACAGCTCGGAAGGGGTTCAAGGGGTAGACGAGGTCCTACAGCATGTACCGGTGAAAGTTACCGCGGCCATGAACGAAACTTTGCTGGCTCCTTACGAAGCTAAGGAGGTCAAGACCAGCTATTCGGATGTTCCCAACAAAAGCTCCGGGCACGATGGTTTCCTGCTCACTTCTTCCGAAGCCTTTGGGATGTCTGTGGAATCACGGTAACAAAGGCGGTGTTAGCTATTGTGAAGGAGAGGAAAATCTGCTGCCGTGAATGATACATTCTGGCACTAATCGAAGGTATCTAATCCAACGTTGCTATCTCAATTTAGCCCAATAAGCACGTGTAATGTTTTTATAAGATAGCTTGAAGGTATTGGCAAACCGTCTAAAGATGATTCTCCGGAGATTATATCGGATGAGCAGTCGGCATTCGTTCCTGGTAGGCTGATTACCGACAACATAATCTCAGCGTATGAGTGTTTGCATTTTATGAAGCGAAAGAGGTCAAAGAACAATGTTTATGCTGCACTAAAACTTGACATGATGAAGGCATATGACCGCGTGGAGTGGTCTTATTTGAAGTCAATCATGCAGAAACTGGGCTTTGCTGCACCTTGGGTGAATGTCGTGATGAATATGGTGAGCTCAGTATCTTTCTCTATTATGTTTAATGGTGTGAAGTCAGAAGAATTTAAACCCACAAGAGGTATTCGACAGGGAGATCCAATCTCTCCTTACCTTTTCTTGATAGCAACGGAGGGCCTTTCGTGCCTGTTAAATTCTCAGAATGAATCATCCCAGCTCAGCGGCATTAAGGTGGCACCGTCGGCTCCGACGGTGAATCATCTTTTATTCACGGATGATAGCCTGCTGTTTTTCAGGGCAAGTGTTGATGGAGCGGAGGAAGTTTCAAAACTATTGAATACTTACAACATGGCATCGGGACAGAGAATAAACAAAGAGAAACCATCAATCTTTTTCAGTAAGGGCTGCGCAGAGATAGTGCGTGATGCTGTCAAGGGTTTTCTGCAGGTCCACAATGAATCTCTGAGTGACAGATACTTGGGTATGCCAACTGATGTGGGTCACTCAAAGAAGGGGGCGTTCAAGTATTTGAGTGACAGGGTGTGGGATAAGGTGAAGGGTTTGATGAGCAAATGACTTTCAGCTGGCGGCAAAGATGTTCTCATCAAGTCAGTAGCCCAAGCCATCCCGGTTTACTCTATGTCATGCTTCAAGCCCCCAAGGGAACTATGTGATCATATCAAGTCTATTATCGAGGAAATTCGGTGGGGTGCAAGCAAGGTGGCGATGAAGGAAATATGCCCTAGAGGCAATAATAAAGTTATTATTTATTTCCTTATTTCATGATAAATGTTTATTATTCATGCTAGAATTGTATTAGCGGAAACATAATACATGTGTGAATACATAGACAAGCAGATAGTCACTAGTATGCCTCTACTTGACTAGCTCATTAATCAAAGATGGTTATGTTTCCTAACCATAGACATGTGTTGTCATTTGATTAATGGGATCACCTCATTAGGAGAATGATGTGATTGACATGACCCATTCCGTTAGCTTAGCACTTGATCGTTTAGTATGTTGCTAATGCTTTCTTCATGACTCATACATGTTCCTGTAACTATGAGATTATGCAACTCCGTTTACGGAGGAACACTTTGGGTACTACCAAGCGTCTAGCGTGGCTGGGTGATTATAAAGGAGTACTACAGGTGTCTCCAAAGGTACTTGTTGGGTTGGCGTATTTGAGATTAGGTTTTGTCACTCCGATTGTCGGAGAGGTATCTCTAGGCCTTCTCGGTGATACACATCACTTAAGCCTTGCAAGCATTACAACTAATGAGTTAGTTGTGAGATGATGTATTCGGAGCGAGTAAAGAGACTTACCGTAGCGAGATTGAACTAGGTATTGGATACCGACGATCGAATCTCGGGTAAGTAACATACCGATGACAAAGGGAACAACGTATGTCGTTATGCGGTTTGACCGATAAAGATCTTCGTAGAATATGTAGGAACCAATATGGGCATCAGGTTCCGCTATTGGTTATTGACCGAGAATAGTTCTAGGTCATGTCTACATAGTTCTCGAACCGTAGAGTCCCTTGCAACAAGGTTTGATGGCGGTTATATTATGAGTTTATGAGTTTTGATGTACGAAGGAGTTGAGTCCGGATGAGATCGGGGACATGACGAGAGTCTCGAAATGGTCGAGACGTAAAGATCGATATATTGGACGACTATATTTGGAGTTGGAAGGTTCGAGTGATTTGGGTATTTTTGGATGCAGGGAGTTACAGGAATACGGGGAAAAGTATTGGGCCTTAATGGGCCTTAGTGGGAAGGAGCCGGAGGTGGGCTGCGCGCCTCCCAAGCCCAGTCCGAGGTGGACAAGGGTTTGGGCGCAGCCACCTCTCCTTCCTTCTCCCTTCCCCCCAATCCTTCTCCTAGTTGGACTAGGAAGAAGGAGTCCTACTCGGTGGGAGTAGGACTCCCGGCAGCGCCTCCTCCTGGGCGGCCACCTCCTCCTTGCTCCTTTATATCTGAGGCAGGGGGCACCCCATGACACACAAGTTGATCTCGGATCTTTCCTTAGCCGTGTCGGTGCCCCCTCCACCATATTCCACTTGGTCATATCGTCGCGGAGCTTAAGTGAAGCCTGCGCGGAGAAGTCATATCGTCGCGGAGCTTAAGCGAAGCTCTGCGTCGGTGGAGCATCAACATCGTCCTGCGCCGTCGTCTTGTGGAACTCATCCCGACACTTTGCTGGATCGGTCGGGGATCGTCATCGAGCTGAGCGTGTGCAGAACTTCGGAGGTGCCGTCGTTCGGTGCTTGGATCGGTCGGATCGTGAAGGCGTCGACTACATCAACAGCGTTGTTATAGCGCTTCCGCTTTCGGTCTCAAAGTGCGTGGGCGGACCTCTCCCTCTCGTTGCTATGCCATCACCATGGTCTTGCGTGATCGTGGAAATTTTTGAAATTACTCGTTCCCCAGCAGTGGCATCGAGCCTGGTTTTATCGTTGATGTCATGTGCGAGTAGAACACAAGTGAGTTGTGGGCGATACAAGTCATCTGCCTACCAGCATGTCATACTTTGGTTCAGCGGTATTGTGAGATGAAGCGGCCGGACCGACATTACGCGTGCGCTTACGCGAGACTGGTTTCACCGCTCGAGCACTCGTTGCTTAAAGGTGACGGCGGGTGTCTGTCTCTCTCACTTTAGTTGAATCGAGTGTGGCTCGCCCGGTCCTTGAGAAGGTTAAAGCAGAGTCTATTTGTGAAATATCGTTGTGGTTTTGATGCGTAGGTAAACGGTTCTTGCTCAGCCCGTAGCAGCCACGTAAAACTTGCAACAACAAAGTAGAGGGCGTCTAACTTGTTTTTGCAGGGCATGTTGTGATGTGATATGGTCAAGGCGTGATGCTATATTTTATTGTATGAGATGATCATGTTTTGTAACGAGTTATCGGCAGCTGGCTGGAGCCATATGGTTGTCGCTTTATTGTATGAAATGCAAGCGCCATGTAATTGCTTTACTTTATCACTAAGGAGTAGCGATAGTCGTAGAAGCAATAGTTGGCGAGGCGACAACGATGCTACGATGGAGATCAAGGTGTCGGCGCGGTGGCGATGGTGATCATGGCGTTGCTTGGCGATGGAATCACAAGCACAAGATGATGATGACCATATCATATCACTTATATTGATTGCATGTGATGTTTATCCTTTATGCATCTTATCTTGCTTTGATTGGCGGTAGCATTATAAGATGATCTCTCACTAAAATTATCAAGAAGTGTTCTCCTGAGTATGCACCGTTGCGAAAGTTCTTCGTCTTTGAGACACCGCGTGATGATCGGGTGTGATAGGCTCTCGTTCAAATACAGCGGGTGCAAAACAGTTGCGCGCGGAATACTCGAGTTAAACTTGCGAGCCTAGCATATAACAGATATGGCCTCGGAACACGGAGACCGAAAGGTCGGCGTGAATCATATAGTAGATATGATCAACATAGTGATGTTCACCATTGAAACTACTCCATCTCACGTGATGATCGGACATGGTTTAGTTGATTTGGATCACGTGATCACTTAGATGACTAGAGATGTCTGTCTAAGTGGGAGTTTTTAATATGATTAATTAAACTTTAATTTATCATGAACTTAGTCTGGTAGTATTTTGCAAATTATGTTGTAGATCAATAGCTCGCGTTGTTGCTTCCCTATGTTTTATATGTGTTCCTAGAAAATTGTATTGAAAGATGTTAGTAGCAATGATGCGGATTGGATCCGTGATCTGAGGTTTATCCTCATTGCTGCTTGTGAAGAATTATGTCCTTAATGCACGCTAGGTGACAGACCTATTGCAGGAGCGGATCACGAGGCGTTATGAGCGTTTGGCTAGCTCAATATGAGCAAATCTGAGGCGTTATGAGCGTTTGGCTAGCTCAATATGATGACTACTTGATAGTTTAGTGCACCATGTAGCGGCTTAGAATCGGGACTTCAAAGGCGTTTTGAGCGTCATGGACCATATGAGATGTTCAGGAATTGAAGTTAATATTTCAAGCAAATACCGAGTTGAGAGATATGAAGTCTCCAACAAGTTCTATAGCTAAAAGATGGAGAGAATCGCTCAACTAGTGAGCATGTGCTCAGATTATGCGAGTACTTCAATCGCTTGAATCAAGTGGGAGTTAATCTTCCGGATAAGATAGTGATTGACAGAATTCTCTAGTCACCATCACTAAGTTAGTAGAACTTCGTGATGAACTATAGTATGCAAGGGATGACGAAAAAGATTCTCGAGCTCTTGGCGATGCTAAAATCGTGAAGGTAGAAATCAAGAAAAAACATCAAGTGTTGATGGTTGACAAGACCACTAGTCTCAAGGAAAATGGCAAAGGGAAGAAGGGAACTTCAAAAGGAGCGGCAAGCAAGTTGCTGCTCGGTGAAGAAGCCCAAGTCTAGACCTAAGCACGAGGCTGAGTACTTTTCTGCAATGGAACTGGTCCTTTGGAAGCAGAACTACCCTGGATATTTGGTGGATAAGAAGGATGGCAAAGTGAACAAGGTTATATTTGATATACAGGTTATTGGCGTGTGCCTTACTAGTGTTTATAGTAGCCCTGAGTATTTGATACTCGTTAGGTTGCTAAGATTAGTAACTCGAAGCAGGAGTTCTGAATAAGCAGAGACTAGTTGAAGGGAAGTGGCGATGAGTGTTGGAAGTAGTTCCAAGATTGATATGATCATCATCGCACTCCTATACTTTCGGGATTAGTGTGGAACCTAAATAAGTGTTATTTGGTGTTGAGCATAAATATGATTTGATCATGTTTATTGCAATCTGATTATTCATTTAAGTAAGAGAATAAATTGTTGTTACATTTACATGAATAAAACCTTATATGGTTACACACTTAATGAAAATGGTTCATTGGATCTCGATCATAGTGATACACATATTCATAATATTGATGCCAAAAATGCAAAGTTAATAATGATAGTGCAACCTATTTGTGCCTTGCCGTTTGGGTCATATCGGTGTAAAGCGCATGAAGAAACTCCATCTTGATGGGTTTTTGAATCACTTGATTATGAATCATTTGATACTTGCGAACCGTGCCTTTTGGGCAAGATGACTGAAACTCCGTTGTTGGAACAATGGAGCGAGATCTTGACTTATTGGAAATAATACATACCGATGTATGCGATCCAATGAGTGTTGATGCTCGTGGCAAATATCGTTATTTTCGACCTTCACAAGATGATTTGAGCAGATATGGGTATATCTTCTTGATGAAACATAAGTCTGAAATAGTTGAAAGGTTCAAAGAATTTCAGAGTGAAGTGGAAAATCATCGTAACAAGAAAATAAAGTTTCTGCGATCTGATCGTGGAGATGAATATTTGAGTTCTGAGTTTGGTCTTCAATTAAAACAATGTGGAATAGTTTCACAGCTCCGCACGGAACACCACAGCGTTATGGTGTGTCGAGCGTCGTAACCGTACTTTATTTTGATATGGTGCGATCTATGATGTCTCTTACGAGATATAGTTTTGGGGTTATGCATTAGAGATAGCTGCATTCACATTAAAGGGCACCATCTAAATCCGTTGAGCGACACCGTATGAACTATGGTTTAACGATAAACCTAAGTATGTCGTTTCTTAAAGTTTGGAGTTGTGATGCTTATGTGAAAAAGTTTTCACTGATAAGCTCGAACCCAAATCGAGAATCGTCTTCATAGAATACCCAAAGGTAACTATTGGGTACACCTTCTATCACAGATCCGAAGGCAAGTTTTTCGTTGCTAAGATGGATCCTTTCTAGAAGAAGTTTCTCTCGAAAGAAGTGAGTGGGAGGAAAGTAGAACTTGATGAGGTAATTGTACCTTCTCCCTTATTGGAAAGTAGTTCATCACAGAAATCAGTTTCGGTGATTCCTACACCAATTAGTAAGGAAGTTAATGATGATGATCATGAAACTTCAGATCAAGTTGCTACCAAACCTCGTGGGTCTTCGAGTGAGATCCGCACAGTGATGCGGTAATCATGTTACGGAAGTCATGTTACTAGACCATGATGAACCTACGAACTATGAGGAAGCGATGATGAGCCAGATTCCACGAAATGGCTTGAGGCCATAAAATCTGAGATAGGATCCATGTATGAGAACAAAGTATGGACTTTGATTGACTTGCTCGATGATCAGCAAGCCATGTAGATAAATGGATCTTCAAGAGGAAGGCGGACAACGATAGTGGTGTTACTATCTACAAAGCTCGACTTGTCACAAAAGGTTTTCGACAAGTTCAAGGTGTTGACTACAATGAGACTTTCTCAAGCTGTGGCGATGCTTAAGTCTGTCGAATCATGTTAGCAATTGCCACATTTTATGAAATCGGCAAATGGATGTCAAAACTACATTCTTTAATGGATTTATTAAAGAAGAGTTGTATATGATGCAACGAGAAGGTTTTGTCAATCCTAAAGGTGCTAACAAAATGTGCAAGCTCGGCGATCCATCAATGGTGGTGCAAGCATCTCGGAGTTGGAATATCGCTTTTGATGTGTTGATCAAAGCATATGATTTTATCTGAGACTTTTGGAAGGCTGTATTTACAAGAAAGTGAGTGGGAGCACTACAGCCTTTCGATAAGTATATGTGATTGACATATTGTTGATCGGAAATAATGTAGAATTATTACGCAAAGCATAAAGGAGTGTTTGAAAGGAGTTTTTCAAAGAAAGACCTCGTTGAAGCTGCTTACATATTGAGCATCAAGATCTATAGAGATAGATCAAGGCGCTTGATAAGTTTTTCAATAAATATATACCTTGTCAAGATTTTGAAGTAGTTCAAAATGGAGCAGTCAAAGAAAAGTTCTTGCTGTGTTGCAAGGTGTGAAATTGAGTAAGACTCAAATCCCGACCACGGCGAGAAAATAGAAAAGAGAATGAAAGTCATTCCCTATGCCTCGATCATAGGTTCTATAAAGTATGCTATGCTATGTACCGGACCTATTGTATACCTTGCTCTGAATTTGGCAAGGGAGTACAATGGTGATCTAGGAGTAGATCCTTTGGACATTGGTCAAGAACATCCTTAGTGAGGACTAAGGAAATATTTCTCGATTATGGAGGTGTAAAAAGCCCGTCGTAAAGAGTTACATCGATGCAAGCATTTTACACTGATCCAGATGACTCTAAGTCTCAATCTGGATACATATTGAAAGTGGGAGCAATTAGCTAGAGTAGCTCCGTGCGAGCATTGTAGACATAGAATATTTGCAAAATAGATCTGACTCTGAATGTGCCAGACCGTTGACTAAGCTTCTCTCACGAGCAAAACATGATCATACCTTAGTACTCTTTGGGTGTTAATCACATAGCGATGTGAACTAGATTATTGACTCTAGTAAACCCTTTGGGTGTTGGTCACATGTGATGTGAACTATGGGTATTAATCACATACTGAGATGTGAATATTAGTGTTGAATCACATGATGATGTGAACTAGATTATTGACTCTAGTGCAAGTGGGAGGCTGAAGGAAATATGCCTAGAGGCAATAATAAAGTTATTATTTATTTCCTTATTTCATGATAAATGTTTATTATTCATGCTAGAATTGTATTAAGCGGAAACATAATACATGTGTGAATACATAGACAAACAGTATAGTCACTAGTATGCCTCTACTTGGACTAGCTCATTAATCAAAGATGGTTATGTTTCCTAACCATAGACATGTGTTGTCATTTGATTAATGGGATCACATCATTAGGAGAATGATGTGATTGACATGACCCATTCCGTTAGCTTAGCACTTGATCGTTTAGTATGTTGCTAATGCTTTCTTCATGACTCATACATGTTCCTATAACTATGAGATTATGCAACTCCGTTTACGGAGGAACACTTTGGGTACTACCAAGCGTCTAGCGTAAGCTGGGTGATTATAAAGGAGTACTACAGGTGTCTCCAAAGGTACTTGTTGGGTTGGCGTATTTGAGATTAGGTTTTGTCCTCCGATTGTCGGAGAGGTATCTCTAGGCCTTCTCGGTAATACACATCACTTAAGCCTTGCAAGCATTACAACTAATGAGTTAGTTGTGAGATGATGTATTACGGAGCGAGTAAAGAGACTTACCGTAGCGAGATTGAACTAGGTATTGGATACAAGCGATCGAATCTCGGGTAAGTAACTATACCGATGACAAAGGAACAATGTATGTCGTTATGCGGTTTGACCGATAAAGATCTTCGTAGAATATGTAGGAACCAATATGGGCATCCAGGTTCCGCTATTGGTTATTGACCGAGAATAGTTCTAGGTCATGTCTACATAGTTCTCGAACCCGTAGAGTCCATTGCAACAAGGTTTCGATGGCGGTTATATTATGAGTTTATGAGTTTTGATGTACGAAGGAGTTGAGTCCGGATGAGATCGGGGACATGACGAGAGTCTCGAAATGGTCGAGGCGTAAAGATTGATATATTGGACGACTATATTTGGAGTTCGGAAAGGTTCGAGTGATTGGGTATTTTTGGAACAGGGGAGTTACGGAATACGGGGAAAAGTATTGGGCCTTAATGGGCCTTAGTGGGAAGGAGCCGGGAGGTGGCGCGCCCCTCCCCTCCAGTCCGAATGGACAAGGGGTTTGGGCGCAGCCCACCTCTCCCTTCTTCTCCCTTCCCCCTTTCCCCCTTCTCCTAGTTGGACTAGGAAAGAAGGAGTCCTACTCCGGTGGGAGTAGGACTCCCCTTGGCGCCCTCCTCCTAGGCAGCCACCTCCTCCCTTGCTCCTTTATATCTGAGGCGGGGGCACCCATGACACACAAGTTGATCTCGGATCGTTCCTTAGCCGTGTCGGTGCCCCCTCCACCATATTCCACTTGGTCATATCGTCGCGGAGCTTAAGCGAAGCCTGCGCGGAGAAGTCATATCGTCGCGGAGCTTAAGCGAAGCTTCTGCGTCGGTGGAGCATCAACATCGTCCTGCGCCGTCGTCTTGTGGAACTCATCCCGACACTTTGCTGGATCGGTCGGGGATCGTCATCGAGCTGAGCGTGTGCGAGAACTTGGAGGTGCCGTCGTTCGGTGCTTGGATCGGTCGGATCGTGAAGGCGTCGACTACATCAACAGCGTTGTTATAGCGCTTCCGTTTTCGGTCTCACAGTGCGTGGGCGGACCTCTCCCCTCTCGTTGCTATGCCATCACCATGGTCTTGCGTGATCGTAGGAAAATTTTTGAAATTACTCGTTCCCCAACAATCATTCTTGGTCTCCAACCTTGCCCATAAATTATTTCATCATTTTAGGAGCTCCACAAAAATCCGAACATTTTGGACCTTCCCTACCCTCACTTCCTATTCAAATCATTTGAATTTTAAATCAAATGAGTTGAATTCAAATCTTTCAATCATGGCCTTTTCTATTTTTCTGGATCGAGCATATTTTTGTGAGTCCGGGAAAATTATCCCCATGCGCAAATCTTTCCCCTAACCTCTCTTTCTTTTCTTTCTTTTCTCTTTTCTGTTTTATTATTCATTAGAGAGAGGGAGAAGAGTGCCTAGCCGGCCTCTTAGGCCCAGCTCTAACCCAGCCGGCCCAAAGCCTAGCCGGCCCAGTCAGCCCACCTAACCCTTCTAACCCTAGCCACCAACCGATCCAGCCATGGCGCTCTCTGCGATCCCCAACTCTCCCTCGTTCCTCCTCTTGGCGCCCGGAGCACCCGCATCGCCCGATCCCTCGCCTCCACCCCTTCCTCCCTTGGCGCCCGAACCCTCCTCTCGACACGCCTCTCATGGTGCCCGCATCAGCCGGCCCCTTCCTCTCCTCCTCCACGGCGTCTCCCTTCTCGAGCACCCGCGACCACGCCCTGCCGAACCAGTGCAGGGCCCGCTCCTCCCTCCTCGCGCGATCCCTCTCCTGTTCCCTCGCCGCCTCCTCCACCGGCGCCATCCATGCCCGTCGCCCCTCAGTGCATTTGTGACCCGGGGCGCCCGCCCATCCGCCCTGCTGGCTTTTCTCAACTCGGCGCCGCGCAGCCAGGAGCCAGGCCGTCCTCGTCGCCTTGCTCCTCCGCGCCCTGCAAACCCAGCGCCCGACACATCCTCCTCCATGGCCTCCATGGTTCGCCGCGCCACTGGCCTCCTCCCCGCCTCGGTTTGGTCCTCCCGCGCCTAGTCCCTCTGCCCCTGCTTTGTGCCTTCAGCCGTCGTCCCCATCGCCCGGGCGCCCCATCGTGGCCTCGGCCTCGAGCTGTTGTCACGATGCCTACCGAACAGGAGCAATTTTGGATCGCCAAGTCCCCTTGGTTCATCAAGACCTTCATGTACAACTACACCCGATGATCGACAAGTACCCGACAACGTGTACATCTACACGCCAAGACCGGACCGACAAGTACCCCAGCGTCGCGTGTACCACTACCGTCGACATGAACATCTCTGGCGTGTACAACTACCGTGCGCCACGTGAACAACGACTTCCACTCGCGGTGTCGACTACTTCCCTCGGCGATCATCGTGAGCGTCTACTTCCTCTCTGAAACGCATTCCGCCCGGGACGCGCTTGAAGGTATAACCGCCGAAACGACCGCGTGGACCGAATGCATGTGTTGAATGAGATGTGCGATATGTTTGTACCGTGCCCGTTTGTTTCGTACTGCGTTCCTCGTTGCCATGCCGCCGTCCGTGGGAACCGGAATCCGGGATCACCCACCATCCTTGCATGACGCATCCGCGCCTCCTTTTGCACGGTATCTCCGTGAGCTACCGGTACCGATATATTGCCGTGGCATCATTTTCGGATATGTTGCCGTGGCACCATTTTTGTTTCGCCGCCGTGGCACCCTTTTCGTTCCGCCATGGTGACCAAATGCTTCATAACATGCTCATGTCAACATCTTCATAAAAATTGCATATAACTTGTATATGTCATCCGCATCATGATAACAACATTTAAATGTTTAAAACTGTTGTTGCATTAAATTGCTAAATGCTTATGGGGATTTTCCGGAATTGTTGTTTGTTGTTCCGGCCTCATTTAAATTTGCCTAGATAGGTAGTTTATATTATGCTTCACCCCTTGCCATGTTTAATAACATTTAATATTGTTGGGTACCTAATCGGGAGTGAACTAAATAATTGATGTGGTGTTTCGTCAATATGCAACTCGTTGCATATTGGGCCCCATTTAACTTGTAGTTTTGTTTGTGCATATTGTCATGACATGCTATTTAAACCGGACATGCATCATACTTGGTTGTGCATCATGCCATGTTTATGTGATGGTTGTTTACTATGTTGTTTGTTTCTTTCCGGGTTGCTTCTCTCGTTAGCTTCGGTTTCGTTCCGGAGTTGTGAGGATTCGTTCGACTTCGTCCGTTTGACTTCTTCATGGACTCGTTCTTCCTCCTTGCGGGATTTCAGGCAAGATGACCATACCCTCGAAATCACTTCTATCTTTGCTTGCTAGATGCTCGCTCTTTTGCTATGCCTATGCTACGATGCCTATCACTTTCTTATCATGCCACCCACATTGCCATGTCAAACCTCTAACCATCCTTTCCCAGCAAACCATTGTTTGGCTATGTTACCGCTTTGCTCAGCCCCTCTTATAGCGTTGTTAGTTGCGGTGAAGATGAAGTTTGTTCCTTGTTGGAACATGGAGATGTTGTTCCTTGTTGGAACATGTTTCTTGGTTGGGATATCACAATATATCTTATTTAATTAATGCATCTATATACTTGGTAAAGGGTGGAAGGCTCGACCTTATGCACAGTGTTTTGTTCCACTCTTGCCGCCCTAGTTTCCGTCATATCGGTATTATGTTCCGGATTTTGCGTCCCTAACGCGGTTGGGTGATTTATGGGACCCCTTGACAGTTCGCTTTGAATAAGACTCCTCAGCAAGGCCCAACATTGGTTTTACCATTTGCCACCTAAGCCTTTTTCCCTTGGGTTCTGCAGACTCAAGGGTCATCTTTATTTAACCCCGGGCGGTGCTCCTTGAGTGTTGGTCCAAACCGTCGACCGCCGGTGTACGAGGGGCAACTCTGGGTTCGCCTATCGGAAGTTTGGACAATCCGGTGTGCCACGAGACCGAGATATGTGCAGCTCCTATCGGATTTGTCGGCACATCCAGGCGGCTTTGCTGGTCTTGTTTATTCTTTGTCGAAATGTCTTGTAGTCCGGGATTACGAGGTGATCGGGTCTTCCGGTAGAAGGAATATCCTTCGTTGACCGTGAGAGCTTATAATGGGCTAAGTTGGGACACCCTGCGAGGTATTATCTTTGAAAGCCGTGCCGCGGTTATGAGGCAGATGGGAATTTGTTAATGTCCGGTTGTAGAAAACCGAAGTTGATCTTACCTAAAATACACCAAGCTGCGTGTGTAACCGTGATGGTCTCTTCTCGGTGGTCAGGGAAGTGAACGATGTTGGAGTTATGTTTGGCGTAAGTAGTTTCAGGATCACTTCTTGATCATAGTTGTTCGACCGTGCTTTTGCCTTCTCTTCTCGCTCTCATTTGCGTATGTTAGACACCGGATATGCTAGTCGCTTGCTGCAGCTCCACCTCACTACCTTCTCCTACCCATAAGCTTAAATAGTCTTGATCTCGCGGGTGTGAGATTCTTTGAGTCCCTGACTCACATATACTTCAAAACCAGTTTGCGGTGCCGATGAAACCGTGCAGGTGGCGCATCCGAGCTCAAGGAGGAGCTCGATGAAGATCTTGTTCATTGTGTTGTTTCATTTGAGTTGATCGATAGTGGAGCCAGTTGGGACGATCGGGGATCGTGTAGCATTTGGGGTAGTCTTCTTTTATTTTGGTTCCGTAGTCGGACCTTGATTGTATCTGTATGATGTAATGTTTTACTCATGTATTGTGTGAAGTGGCGATTGTAAGCCAACTATGTATCTCTTTCCCTTATGTATTACATGGGTTGTGTGAAGATTACCTCACTTGCGACATTGCTTTCAATGCGGTTATGCCTCTAAGTCGTGCTTCGACACATGGGAGATATAGCCGCATCGAGGGCGTTACATAGACCATCTCAGATTTGGCGTGCTATTTTGGAAGGGAAATTTACTACAGCAAGGCATCATAAGGCGGAGTGGTAATGGGCAAACGATAGAGATTGGGTTGATAACTGGATACCCAAGGAGATGACACCACGCCCGATCACGTCGCTAGTGGCAAATCCTCCAAGGTATGTGTCGGAGCTCCTGACATCGGCGACTGCATCATGGAATGAGGAATTGATCCGCGGTGTTTTCCTTCCAATTGATGCCAATGCAATGTTAAAGATCCCCGTATGCACACGCAGCATACCAGACTTCTGGGCGTGGCATCCGGATAAAAAAGGCAATTTCAGTGTTAGTTAGTCCTATAGATTCCTTCAAAAACCAAATTCTGAGAGGAGGTGTCTCTAAGGAAGAGTGGATCCTCAATGGCTAACAAGAGGAAAAGTCATGGTGTGCGTTATGGAATTTAAAGGTGCCGTCGAAGGTAAGGATCTTCCTCTGGAGGCTTTCTCACCACTCGCTACCAGCAGCGGACACTGCGGAGAAGAAACATGGCGTACAGGCTACATGTCCGCTATCTTGCTCTCGTTGATTCATGGAGGCATGCCTTTGGTGTCGTGTGCGATGTCACTGCTGCGTTTGGGCTCTATCGGATGAGGCACTTGTTTCACAAATGTCCGAGAACTTGGAAGCTAACGGCGGATTTGGTTATTCGGTTGAATGAATCCTGGACCATGCAAGCTTCACTTGGTGGTAATTACACTATGGTCTATTTTGTTTGCAAGGAGAAAGCTATATATGAATCAATTTTCGAGTCCACAACAGACCACATCCTTTGTGAACAATTACATTGATGAGTGGGCGATTACATGCTAGGAAGGAGCATCAAATAACACAAAGGTAGCATCGGCACTGCAGAAAAGGTGGCTTCCGCCTCCGGCGGCAAGGTAAAGTTTAATGTGGATGGAGCCTGGCGGTCTCGGCGGGGAGGGCTGCTGCAGCGATATGCGGGATCGGGGCGACCAATATCTGGGTTCATCGGCGGTTGTTTTTCAGGGAATCACTGATCCGATGATCCTCGAGACTTATGCATGCAGGGAAGCGTTGGCATTGGCAGAAGACCTTGCGACAATGAACATATGTGTGGCCTCGGGTTGTCAAGAAGTGGTTAATGATATTAGCAGAGGACAGGAGGCTAACGCTGCCCTTATACATGAAATAATGCTTGATGTAATAGTTTTAATTCATACTCTTTTATTCATGAGCGTAGGAACCACAATTATGAGGCTCATAATCTGCCAAGTTTTCTTGTACTCTAGGACTAGGTAGACATGTTTGGTTGGGCAACCCTCATGACCCAAACCTTGTACCTATGTAAACTTTTTTGAATGAATAAAGTTTGGCGGGAGTTCTAAAAAAATGAAGGCGTGAGAGCCCAGCGTAATATGCGAACTCTAGCTCGTGTGGGTTATCTTGTGGCGAGGGACTCGTGGAGGCATTCACTATTGGAGTGCACTGTTGCCAGGTGCACTTGGGCTCTTGTAGACGATGAGCTTGCCCAACAACTCATGTCTATGGAGCTACACGCAAAATAATGGTTGTTCTCATTGATTGATAATCTTTCTCATGCTCAATTCACCCGAGTGGTGGTCACCTTGTGGGAGATATGGTCATCAAGAAGGAAAGCAATACATGAAGGTATTTTCCAAAGTCCACAAGCTACTCAGGGTTTTATAGATAGATATATTTCTGATCTAGAGGTACTAAAAGATGTGAGGCCAGCACAAAACTTACTCCAAGCTAATGCACCAAGGGGTGAGCGAAGACAGAAGGCGCCACCTATGGGTTTTGCAAAGATACATGTTGATGCAGGTGTGTCCACACCATCTAGAGGGTACAGCGGCAGCAGTTTGTAGAGACGACCAAGGTAACTATTTGGGAGTTCATCGCTGGTTATACATGGCATTCGTGATCCAGCAATACTTGAGGCCATTGCATGCTGGGAGGCACTTTCTCTGGCAGACGATCTGCTCTTGCAGAACTTCATTGTTGCTTCATACTCCAAGCAAGTTGTAGAAAACATCCACAAGGGCACACGAGGGAGATATGGTAGTATCATTAGTGAGATCAAGCTTCGTGCTACTAGTTTTAGTTGTAATTTCATTTTTGATCTACAAATAAAGAGGCTCACAATCTGCTAAGTTTTCGCATTCATTAGGACAGGGGCGCTACGTGTGGCTTGTTCAACCCCATGACCCGAGATGCATTCCACACTCTGTGGCTTTTGATAAAAAAAACTTAGCTTTATCCCTAAAAAAACCTCAGAAAAATATGTTCATGGACACGTCCGGCTCCATTTGTCCGCTCAGGAATCTCATTTCTATGCATTTTCATGCACGATAATTATTCAACAATACAAATAGCATACAATGATGAAAATAGCACACAACTATTCACCAATAAATAGTTCGAATTTAGAAGTACATGATTCAAACATAAAATTAATATGACATCACCAATCTAATGATTTCCAACATGAATACATATATGCTCCACAAAATCATTGATTAGTTGCACGTGCACGTGCTGATCTAGAAGTTGTCGATACATAGTTGACAACATGTGTTGCATCTTGTTCTGCGAGACGGATATGTACACCCAGCGGTTGTTGCTGGCGCATGCCTCCGGATGGACAAGCGGAGGAGGACTACCATGGAGGACGGCGTGGGGGCGCGAGAAAGGGATGTGCCTCGGTGGTAGCAATCCCGATGCCGATCTCGGTCGGATCCAACAACCTAGGGATGATGCGTCGTGGGGGGAGGAGAGGCGTTGGTTTCTGCTCCACCATCTTCATCAAGGTTGTGCATAATGAGACGACATTGTCTTATGTGTAGAGCAGCTCGATGTTGGTGTAGTGGGAGGAGGGAGACGATAACTCCCCTTCCTCTGGACGGTCGCTGGGTAGAGAAGGGGAAGATGATAGAAGGTTTTGTTGACGCCGAGGGGTCGGTGTGGAAGCGGGACAACACGTCTCTATGATGAAGAAGGGCGTATCTGACGGGATTTGCTTGGCGTTGAGAAAAAATGAACTATCTTTTTCACTTACAGACGTGCAAAAACAATCCTTACTTTAATACTCCCTCCGTCCGGAAATACTTGTCATCAAAATGGATAAAAAGCGGTGTACTAGAACTAAAATACATCTAGATACATCCCCTTTTGTTCATCTTGATGACAAGTATTCGAACGGAAAATAATAGACAAAGATTTGTTTAAATAAAATACCGTGGAGATTTTTCATTAGCAGTAGATTTTTTTTCTTTTTGTTGATGGGAAGTTGACACTAATAATTCACAAGTAGAATCATCACAAATCAATAATGAACATGAACAACTTTGCTAGCTTGGCTAGTGTCTAACGAGTTACTCCCTCTGTCCCAAAATATAAGAATGTTTTTAACACTACATTAATGTCAAAAACGTTCTTATATTATAGAGACGGAGAAATATTATTACTATATATAACGATTTTGTATATCTATAGTCTATAAAACATCCATGTGTATAATGCACATACTTATCGAAATATATCATACTTATGGTTTTGGCAAACAAAATGAATCAATTACTTTAATTTGCGTGTGCTCAAACTTTAACATTTTGCTAGCTCCGCCATTGAGTGAGGGCTAAAGATGGCTAGACGATTAAGAGCATATCACGTTCTTCTGTGAAGTTGTAAAATTGTTATGAAAAGTAATTCTATTCAGTTGGTGATGGAATGTGAAACGTCTTCATGTCGTCCCCGCACCACGTGCTTCTTACTGGTTTGTCTCTACATGTTTCTTGTTGCAAGACTCCGAGCGCAACCCAAACATAATTTTTCTTTTAACATCGGTCTAAAACAATGACTTATATATCTGGCGCGTCACTCACTCCTATAAGCGTATCTGCGTCATCTTACGCCTATGAGCACCTTTGAAAGGCGGTAAGCGTATCATCTTGAGATTCTGAAATTCTGGTAAGCGCCGTCATCGGCGGATATATTCTCCACTGAATCGCGTCGCGAAATCGCGAAATAAATTCGAAAATAAATCTGGCGTCGAATTTAAGCGCGATGAGCGAGGATCTACGCTCCTCTAATGATCCACAGGTTGGTTCCACAGGCACGAACTTGTTGTCGTGCAGAACCGGACCCGGACAACAGAAGAAGAAAAAACAACGGCGTGGATACTCTGGCTGCGCCGAACACTGGGAAACAAGACCCAAACAAGACAGGAAGGCGTATTCTGCGTCTGCGTGTTCGCCGGAACAGCTTTTCTTTATCCTCTCGCCGGGCAACCGACGCCGTCCACTCCGGCTTCGCCAGTTAGCCTCCTTCGCCGTCGCCATGGCCGACGCTAAATCCCAAGGCCGAGCACCGACTACCGCTCCCTCCCACTCCCACATGGGCGCAACGGACCGAGGCCCTAACACATCCTAACCCACCCCTCCCACTCGCCGTCGCTCCACTCGCAGCTCTTCCTCGCGTCCCGCGTCCCGTGCCCGCCTCAGGGCTCCTCCTACCCGCCCTTCCTCTGCCCCGGCGCGTCGCTCCTCCGGTGGGCACTCACCTCCGTCTTCCTGCCCCGCGCCGCGCCGCCAGCCTGCCGCCTTCGTCCTGGCGCTCCCGGTGCCCCTTCCAGCTCCGCCGCCGCTCGTGCCCTCCGCCGGCATCGAGCCGGCACCGGAGCAGTGGAGCGAGCCGAGCTCCGGGGCTACGCGCACCGGCGGCGGGCTCGGAGGGGCCCATGAGGACGCGGCCGCCGGTGTCCATGGCGGGGGTGGTCCTGACGACCGTGCCCAACATCGTGATCATCGTGGTCATCATGCGCGAGCTCTTCTGGGTCCGGCCTGGCCGCTTCTGAGCCATTTAGGTAAGCGGATGCTCGCGCAGCTGTGCGAGTCCTTCAACTGTGGACTGCGCGGTACGCTGAAATAGTGTGGTAGTAGCATATTTGTTATACAAAACAATCGTCGACTGCAGCTTGCGAAATTGGGAGGCTATTTGAGTAGAACTTGCGAATGCAATGCTATCTGTTACAACTTTTATCTGCAGATGTCGCTCAACTAGGCTTTTCCAAAGCACCCAAATCTTAGATAGATGCCACGATAACCTGTTCCAATGTTCAGTGAGAATCCACTATAAAAATGTTCAGTGAGAAATAGCAGTCAATGTATGACAGAGCAATGCTGATAAATTTGTTTCGTCATAGTTTTAAATTATATAGCATATAAAAGGCCCAAGGCATGTGAAGACAGATCTCAATTAACATTCAAGCAGTTAGAATTTGACAATTCGAGGCGTATTACTTCTCAACATAGAGATATCAGATAGGGGTGATGTGGCACAACAGTGTGTCGCTTATTGGAGCATGGTGTTACATGAGAACTGCGGATTCTTGTTGAAAAGTGCATGCCATAGAACATACTCCCTCCGTTTCTAAATATAAGACCTTTTAGAGATTTCAATACGAGCTACATACGGATGTATATATACATATTTTAGAGTGTAGATTCACTCATTCTGCTCTTTATGTAGTCCGCATTGGGACCTCTATAAAGCCTTATATTTAGGAATGGAAGAAATAGATATATATTAGCTTTAGCCATCTCTTCGAGACTGCATGTTATTTACGGTGATTTTCTGTATTACTGAATAGAACTGATGTTGGGTGCAGGTGCAGGATCACGAGGCACATGAATCTCATCTGCTCCATCAAGCATATGGGTCATACTATGCATTTTAGGGTGCATCGCGTCGCTGTCTCCTACTATCCTGTCACCACAGTAGCTGGCGTTCCTGAGTTTGATCGTTTGCCATAGTCAATGCGCTTACATGTCAAGGGAAGCTGCCTTGCGTTCCACTACCGGAAGATTGGTACATCCAGCCCAGTAGCGGTCGTTGGCCCAGTCAGTTAGTATAGCTCTATCCTCAATTCCTCATCAATTATTTCTTGTTCAACATTTTACCCATAGAATCGAGCTCCAAAAGGATAAATGAAGTGAGGGGAAGGTTTACAAGGATAGAGTGTCCAAGGAGCAAAGAGGTCCCAAGGACCCAATATGTCTCAGTCTTTCTTGCACTTGTTGTGTCATTGGTAAGCTCAGATCGGGAGCTGTTGTTCTTTGGCACGTTTAGATACAGTGCTCTACGCATGGTGCTTTTCGCCTTTCCATTAGACAGCAGCAGATTCTTCCAGCAATAAACTTGGTGAAACACCATCACAGTGCAGAAACAATTCATCATGTACATTTCATGCAATTATCCTCATTGATAGAGTAGTTGTGCTCATAGGCAGCAAGAGTCCAGTCCACAGCTATCACTGAAAGTAGATCAAACTGGTTGGATGTTGAATGCTGTTCATCAAAGTCATGGCTCTGTGCTTGGATGTCTGCTTGGCACCCTCTGTACTTTTGCTGATCAATGAATGCATAACATGTTGGGAACTGGCAAATGGCAACCCGCCTCTGGTTCCTGGTCCTGTCAAATCTGCAGTACCTGTGCTGTAAGTTTGTGTTGAACTGCTGTGGTACATGTTCAGCGTGCATGCTCTGCTTGCATCTCCTGTTACAAGGATGTTGCAGATGCCTTGGGATGAAGTTGCAGGAACGTTCCACTGGATGCTCGCTGCTGCCATCTGGTAGATGCATCGCCGGAATTCGCCATCTGCTTCAAGCGTGGGACGGTGGTGGTGGTCCGCCATGCAGGTCATCTCCACAGATGTGATGCTGATTTTTGATCTTTCAAGGCACGGTGAAGTACTACCAGCTGTGAGCCACTCCTGACGGTGTCACTGGACCAAGACGAGCTGTATTGGTTTCCACAGAGTGCAGCCACAGCGTAAAAGCCAGGGTTTCTGTCATAATCTTGCACATTGAGGAGAAACCTGACACCGGTGTTGTCTGTCGACATGAGTCGGCTGCAGAGTTTTATCCCATGGAGCATTGTTAAGCACTAGATTGGGCAGGTCGGTATTGGCTGGGTTGGTGAAGGTGTCCAAACCAACTGCCCTGGTAAGCACAGTCTCTGGTGTCTGTCGTAGGATGCACAGACGAATTTGGGATTCAAAGCTCAGAGTGTGCTGAAGGGGCCACCAGACTGGGCTTCCACTGGCATTCGCATGCTGTAGGTGGTGTATCAAACGATGGCCTTGTCAAACCAGAGGGGTGACGAGCTAGGAGGCGTTGGGCAGGTGTCCATGGGTAGAAACCTGAAAGTCAACGGAGGGTGAAAACCATGCGAAGTCAGCTGCTCAACAACGAGCCAAAGGTTGTGTTGCGCTGATGGAGCACTTGAGGACAAGCATCTTACAAGGACGATGGAGAATTCGAGAGCCGCCATTGCTCTTTGCTAGTTGCAGCAGCTCTTGCTTGAGGCAGTAACCCTTCCACATTATCAGGAGCATGGTTGATTTAGACCTCAAGTTAATCTCTTGCCTAATAGTACTATCCAGAAGATTTGCCGACTTCCTGCAAACACGGCAAGAACAAATCCTTCCTGCCTTAAATTCCTCTCCAAACAATGGTTGATTGCCCGAAGGCTGAGCTACTGTAAACTATGGATTTTTTTTTGTTTAGAAGGATAGGGGTTTCCCTGGGCCCATTTTATTGAAACGAAGACAGCAGAAAACAGAAATCATGTTCAATGTGCTGTCTCGCAGAGTCACAGTTACAGGTAAGGTTCCAGGTAAGGATGACCTATGCTATCACAAGCCGAGGAGCCACCAGCATTTTTGCAAAGCTGGCCCACACACAGGATAGTAATCACGAATCTGGAGTCTTGCCTTCCATCCAGTGCAGGGCAATCGCTTGACGAGGGCTTCATCCTGCCTGAACCAATTGGTAAGCGTCAGACTTTGGTGCAGCTCAAGACCTCAAGTACAATCAAGGCTCCGGCCAATGGTTTCAGCTGCAGGCAAGACGCAACAGTTCTTCGCGTCTGTGTTCCATACGCCCGGTGTGTGTGTGATCCTCAATTTTCTCCAGCTGATTAGGTTTGCACAATCTTTTCCAGCAATGCATGGTTGAGAGTAATCTGTCCCATACATCCAACAAGCCTTATCATCTAGGAGTATTGCCCTGGAAACAGATAGCACTGTGATAGTTCGAAAGAGTCCATGATAAAGCAGCAGAGATCAACATTGCAGGCATTTTGTTTTCCAGCGAGCAACAGGTTCAAAATAAATACCCATGCCAAGCGAAAGTACGTCAGAGGCGAGCTTCCAAAAGTTTTCGGAAATGTTAACGCCCACACGTGTGGGCGTTTGCATCTCGCGCCCACGCGTTGATCACGTCCGTTTATGGCGCGCGAATCTTGGCATGTTTCTAATGCCACGTAGGGCGGCTTGGTGTGTGGCGTTCACCGGTCGCTCTGCGGTCGTTTCACCACAGGAAGGGCTGGTGTGTGGGCGTTCGGCAGTTCGTGCCACACGCCACTTTGCACGCACACACAAGGGCTAGTGTGTGGGCATTTGCCATCTCGCCCGCGCCCGTCTCTCTCTCCCACACCCAAGCTGCTAGTTGCCATGTGTTTTGCGGCATGCATGGCAATTGCCCTAGTGTGCTTTATAAGCGGTGACAACTCTCTTTTTCACCCGAGTTGCCATGTGTTTTGCAGGGTCCACGGCAACTGCCTAGTGTGCACGTAAGCAGAGTTGCATGGTACATGACAACTGCCCTAACGATGCGCGTACATGGCAGCTGCCCCTGCGTGCGCGTGGCGGATGACAACTCTTCCTTTTACATGGCAACTGCCCTAGCATGCTTGTGAGCACATGACAACTCTCTCAAGCGCCTAGTGTTGGTATGTGGCAACTCCTAAATTTATGAAATCATGGCAACTTCGTTAGATCGGACCATACATGACAAGCTGCGGTTGAGCAACCATGGCAAGCTATGGTTGTCCGACATGACAACCGTAGTTCAATGACATGGCAAGCTGCGATTAAAGAACATTGGCGAGTGCGGACCATAGCAGCTGGTAGCGGTGACCGTCCGCGCGTGGCGTCTTGGGACCAGGAGGGTACGAGGCGTGACATACGGGTGTGTGGGCGTTATCAACTTCGCCCACACGCACGCGTGTGAGAGGGATCGGGAGGGGAAAAAAAGGTGTGTGGGCATTACTTGTTTCACCCACACGTATGTGTGTGGGCTGTTTCTTTTATACACCACACAAAATGTGTGGGCGGACTTCCTAACACCCACACACAGGTGTGGCACTTATCGGCGTCCAAAGTTTTTTAGCAAACACCCAAGTGAAGAATAAGTGATGGCACTTTCATTTTCAGCACAAAATAACACATGATGACTTGATGAGCCATCCACAGTTCGGCATTTAGCAAGGTTATCTCTAGCCAGTATTTTGTTGTTACTAAAAAACTAAGAAACACATGTACACTTTAGGAATAGTAATATTCCAAGCAGAATGGGTATAAGCAGGAATAATCCTCGATTACTCACAATGGCATAAAAGGATTTCACCGATTACAAACTACTAGATGTGTCATACATCCATGCATAACATTCTTTCTCGTCAGACAGAGAGACACTACGAGCAATCTCACAAAGGTGAAGCAATTGATCCATGACGCGATCATCAATAGTTATACGAAACTGAAGCTTTGAATGCACACCATCTCAGGCCTGGGCAATGGAGCAACTCGTTCATTAACAACAGTAGTATATAGCTCCCAGAACTGTGTAGCCAGGCAGCAGTGCCAAATCAGACATCCTCCCAGAATTAGACATTCTTGTCATTACTGATGTTCCATCGTTAGCCGATCTTAACTGCTCCAACTGCCCAACCCACCCCTCTCTGTGGAAAATGCCTGGCTGTTGTTTACAGCCTTGCAGAAGTATCGAATACAATTGAGAATGACATCTTCAGGGGTACAGGCACAAGCAGGACGACATGTCCACCGAGCTACCGTAGAAAACCAGTGAATCAGTATAAACAAAAGTTGTGAAGTCGTGACCAGACCTGCTTCTGTGAGATGATTGATGGGCACGAAAGACTGGAGAAACCTAAAAAAAAATCCATTTCTGTCTAATTTATGTGCAAGGAACGACAGATGTGTTTGTGTGATTGTGCTTGGCCTGGGCTTCTCTCGCCCCTGCTGCTACTGTTGTTAGGAGGCGTGGCGACGACGAGGCCCAGTATTGGCGAGCCCACGGTGCTGGCCGACCCACCGCCGCTGCCGCTGCCGCTTCCGCTTCCGCTGGACGGTCCGGCGGAGGTGGAGGCCGAGTCGCACCCCAGACGCGGCCACCGCCGCGGCTGGTGGTGGTCGTCCTCGGACTGGCACGGCGTCGCGGGCTCGTCGTCGTCGATGCCGTCCTCGGCGTACTCCTCCTCGTGCGACCCTCCGTGGACTGCACGATGCTGTAGAGCTCGACGATGCTGTCGTAGTTGTCCGCCCACCAGCGCTGCGCCGCCCGGGGCCGTCGAACAGCTCCTCCCGGAACCTCAGCTTGCGGAGGTGGTTGGTGCCGTCGGGGCGCGACACCAGCGTCATCAGCACCCCGGGCTCCGGCTCCGCCACCCACTCGCCGTCGCTCTGCTCCTCCCCGGTTGTATGGTCCGCCGTGACGGCCGCCTCCTCCTCGGGGACGTCTTCCAGGCCGGAGCGGCACCGGTCGCATGGCGCACGCGTCTTCCCCTCTCGCTCCTCCGGCGCGATCTTGGCGGACGCCGACGCCGCTGCCACATCCTTGTCCTGCGGCTCCAGGTCCTCCTCCCCCTCCGCCCCTTTCCGCCGCCGTCGCCTCGCCCGCGCGTTGCCCCCCCCGCCGCCCGCCTTCATCTTGAGCGACATGGACTTCATCTGCACACACACACAGAGACACGTTAGATGCATCCGCGCGCGTACCGTACACGGGAAGGATGGAACGGAATCTGACGGATGGCGCTGGGCTGCCGGCGTACGTTCTTGGTGAGGTCCCTGATGATGCTGATGGTCTTGGTCCTGCCGCTGCCGCCGCCGCCATGGAAGCACGCGTGCATCTCGTCGATCCAGGCCGCCCCTCCCCTCCCTCCTCCTAGACGACGACACCTGGACGGTGGTGCCCCGCTCTGCGCTGCGCTGCTCCGAAAACTTGGCGGAAGGAAGGAGATGTTGGTGGGGATTTGAAATGGACGTGCGCAGAGCAGAGGGGGCGGCACGGGATTAACGCAAGGACCGAACGCGCGTGTCCATCTGATCTGGGCAGCAGAGCCGCATGCACTTAATGCGGATTGCCGATATTCAAGGCTGACATTTAGGTTCTCCAACCAGTACTGCTATAGGAGTACTGGCTAGCCGAAGCCGAACCAACCAACCCCCTCGTACCGGGCCAGCCGCGCGCGGCATTAGGCGCGCGGTACGTACGGCGGATTTTGAATTATCGCTACACCCCGCGCGCAAGCCAGGTTCATTCATGCCATATCCAGACGTTGCGTCGCATTACCAGCTTGCCCGTAGTCTGAACATCTGCACGTACGCATCAATGAAGGAGAGGATACGGGCCGGCGGGATACGCCTGAAACATAAATTGCACCAGCTCACAGGCCGCGTTGTGTGATACTCGCGCAACCCGAACCATCGCTGGCGAGGTTTATTACTCCATATTCGCGTTTGAATTGAAATGCACCGAAACCAAAATGGTTTTTCAAGTAAAGATTGGGTTGACTTTATTCTCAATCAGTACCAGTACTATTTATTGCTTTGGTTAAGAAAATTTAGTTGTTGCTACTCTCTCGCTCGATGTTGTATAAAAATAGGGTGTGTCTAGAAGCGCATCTAGATGTCTTTCTAGTTATCTACACATCTAAGTGAGTGAATCAGCGTAAAGAAGAAAATGAAAAAGAAAAAGGAAATATCCACACGAATCTTGACGTAAGATCAATGATATAGAACTTAGATGTGCAATACTTATGGCACATTTAGATGTGCTTTAGCAAAACTCATAAAAATAGTAACTGGGTAGTAATTGTTGAGTATACTAGATGATTTCACCGCGCGTTGCTTCGGGATTTTAAAGATTTTTTTGGATAAATTTTGTATAAATGAAATGATCTAAATCAAAAGCTATTATTTTTGGAAGTAATTCTGTGTGGACAAAGTGTATGCATGTACAGTGGACTATTGAAGATGTAACAATTAAATTGGAGTATGCATGTGCTACAAAATAGTTCTAGTGGATGATGGTATGGCACATTTGGTGATGTGGAGGGCTGCATGTTGAGAGAATTAGAGTTAGTGGGGAACTACTATTTAGGTATTATAGATTAGCAAAAAAATATGAACGCGGCTAGATGACACCCAAGCGCCCGTTGAAGGGATCAAGCGCTCTTCCAAATATGGAAGGAGTAGCCCACATGTTCTACACAGTCCGTCAAAAAAGAAATCTTGTCCACACATGCATTTATTAGGTGGTTCAAAAAGTTTAAAAAACTGTAACTTTTGATTTAAGCGTCAAAATCCAGTTTCGTTTTCATAGCTGTGTTTCTCTTGACGAGTTCTTCAAAACTAGATCTCATATCGATAGGTTTCGTCAAAGTTTTTTTCGAGGCAACTTTGGGTTTGATTGAGACAACTTTAGTGTTATAGGAAAGCAACTTCATTTTTAGCCTAGTAGGTTTGCCTATTAAGTTGATTTATGTAAAATGAGAAAAATCACACAAAATATGAGGCACCTTCAGTGCTACATATAAGCAACTTCATTGCACTACGTGTATCAATGAATTTTGCTAACATTATCCCAACTTTCCTATTGTGATTGCTCAGTTGCCTACCGTGATGATCAATTGCCTACCACTAATACCCAGTTGCCTACAATACTATGAAAATTGGCCTACCATTGATGCCCAGTTGCCTGCTATTGGTAACTAATTACCTATCATTGCTACTCAATTGTCTAACTTTACAAATTAGTAGCCTAGAATATTATATATGAAGTTGCTTATCACAAGACAACTCATGTGTACTCTCAGGCTAACTTGGTATCTAGAAAAAAGCAACCACATATGACAAATTCTAAGTTCACCATTGATGGGGTTAATGGAGGCAAAACAAGGACAAAGACTTTGAGATCGTTATGCACTCAAGTATCACACACAAACTGTTAGCAAACTTTTGGGGTGTTTTTGTGCAACTCCAGTGCTTTCAACAAGTAACTCATGTGTTTCTTTCATTAATATGTCTGGAGATTTCAATGATTTTTGTGGACAACTCGTGCAAAAATGACGAACAACTTCCGTATGTTTGTGGGCAACTGTCTGATCCATCCCCCCTGAGGGAGTCCTGGATTAGGGGGTGTCCGGATGGCCGGACTATAACCTTTGGCCGGACTCCTGGACTATGAAGATACAAGATTGAAGACTTCGTCCCGTGTCCGGATGGGACTTTCCTTGGCGTGGAAGGCAAGCTTGGCGATACGGATATGTAGATCTCCTTCCATTGTAACCGACTCTATGTAACCCTAACCCTCTCCGGTGTCTATATAAACCGGAGGGTTTTAGTCCGTAGGACGAACAACAATCATACCATAGGCTAGCTTCTAGGGTTTAGCCTCTCTGATCTCGTGGTAGATCTACTCTTGTACTACCCATATCATCAATATTAATCAAGCGGGAGTAGGGTTTTACCTCCATCGAGAGGGCGAACACAGGTAAAAACATCGTGTCCCTTGTCTCTGTTACCATCCGCCTAGGCCTTGCATTCGGGACCCCTACCCGAGATCCGTCGGTTTTGACACCAACATTGGTGCTTTCATTGAGAGTTCCTCTGTGTCGTCATCTTTAGGCCCGATGGCTCCTCCGATCGTCAACAACGATGCGGTCTAGGGCGAGACTTTTCTCCCCGGACAGATCTTCGTATTCGGCGGCTTTGCTGCGGGCAAATAAGCAGCCATCTGGAGCAGATCGAAAGCTATGCCCCTGGCCATCATGTCGATTTGGAAGTTTGAACTACGGCCGGCGTCCGCGGAGACTTGATCTTGACGGGTTCGAGCCACGACCAAGCGCGCCGCCTTAGCATCACGATGGGCATGATCTAGCTCTGCCGCCGTAAGCGATTGCCACAGGAGGCCGCACCGATGTCGCTCCGACCCTTAGCTCGGAGCCATTGCGCCATGTCGAGGGCGGGTGGCTGGACACCGCCTCGGTGTTGGAAATATGCCCTAGAGGCAATAATAAATTGATTATTATTATATTTCCTTGTTCATGATAATCGTTTATTATCCATGCTAGAATTGTATTGATAGGAAACTCGGATACATGTGTGGATACATAGACAACACCATGTCCCTAGTAAGCCTCTAGTTGACTAGCTCGTTGATCAATAGATGGTTACGGTTTCTGACCATGGACATTGGATGTCATTGATAGCGGGATCACATCATTAGGAGAATGATGTGATGGACAAGACAATCCTAAGCCTAGCACAAGATCATGTAGTTCAGTATGCTAAAGCTTTTCTAATGTCAAGTATCGTTTCCTTAGACCATGAGATTGTGCAACTCCGGATACCGTAGGAATGCTTTGGGTGTGCCAAGCGTCTAGCGTGTTGGGTGGCTATAAAGGTACACTACGGGTATCTCCGAAAGTGTCTGTTGGGTTGTACGAATCGAGGCTGGGATTTGTCACTCCGTGTGGCGGAGAGGTATCTCTGGGCCCACTCGGTAGGACATCATCATAATGTGCACAATGTGATCAAGGAGTTGATCACGGGATGATGTGTTACTGAGCGAGTAAAGAGACTTGCGATAGCGAGATTGAACAAGGTATCGGGATACCGACGATCGAATCTCGGGCAAGTATCATACCGATAGACAAAGGGAATTGTATACGGGATTGATTAAAGTCCTTGACATCGTGGTTCATCCGATGAGATCATCGTGGAACATGTAGGAGCCAACATGGGTATCGAGATCCGCTGTTGGTTATTGACGGAGAACGTCTCGGTCATACGCATGGTTCCCGAACCCGTAGGGTCTACACATAAGGTTCGATGGCGCTAGGGTTATAAAGGAAGCTTGTATGTGGTTACGAATGTTGTTGAGTCCGGATGAGATCCGGACGTCACGAGGAGTTCGGAATGGTCGGAGGTAAAGATTTATATATGGGAAGTGCTGTTTGACCATCGGGACAAGTTTGGGGTTATCGGTATTGTCTGGGACCACCGGAGGGTCGAGGGCCCACCGGTGGGGCCACCTGCCCGGGGCCACATGGGCCCTAGGTGGTGCGCCTAGGCCTGCATGGGACAAGGGAACCAGCCCCAAGAGGCCCATGCGCATGAAACACTTGGAGAGGAAGAGTCCATAGAGGGAAGGCACCTCCGGGGTGCCTTGGGAGGATGGACTCCTCCCCCTCTTGGCCGCACCCTCCCTTGGAGGAGGGGCAAGGCTGCGCCTCCCCTCTCCCTTGCTCCTATATATAGTGGAGGGAGGAGGCATCCACACTGAGCCTGGCGCCTCCCTCCCTCCGTGACATCTTCTCCTCTCCGTGGGTGCTTGGCGAAGCCTGCGGGATGCCACGCTCCTCCACCACCACCACGCCGTTGTGCTGCTGTTGGATGGAGTCTTCCTCAACCTCTCCCTCTCTCCTTGCTGGATCAAGGCGTGGGAGGCGTCACCGGGCTGTACGTGTGTTGAGCGCGGAGGTGCCGTCCGTTCGGCACTAGGATCTCCGGTGATTTGGATCACGGCAATCGACTCCTTCAACCCCGTTCTCATGAGCGCTTCCGCTTAGCGATCTACAAGGGTATGTAGATGCACTCTCCTTCCCTCGTTGCTGGTTTCTCCATAGATAGATCTTGGTGACACGTAGGAAAATTTTGAATTTCGCTCGTTCCCCAGCGATGGCATCATGAGCTAGGTCTATTGCGTAGATTCTATGCGAGTAGAACACAAAGTAGTTGTGGGCGTTGATTTTGTTCAATATGCTTGCCGTTACTAGTCTTATCTTGATTGGCGGCATCGTGGGATGAAGCGGCCCGGACCAACCTTACGTACTCTTCGTGAGACCGGTTCCACCGGTGACATGCACTAGATGCATAAGGTGGCTGGCGGGTGTCTGTCTCTCCTACTTTAGTCGGATCGGATTCGATGAAAAGGGTCCTTATGAAGGGTAAATAGCAATTGGCATATCACGTTGTGGTTTTGCGTAGGTAAGCGTTCTTGCTAGATACCCATAGCAGCCACGTAAAACATGCAACAACATTAGAGGGCGTCTAACTTGTTTTTGCAGGGTATGCTATGTGATGTGATATGGCCAAGAAGAATGTGATGAATGATATGTAATGTATGAAATTGATCATGTTCTTGTAATAGGATTCACGACTTGCATGTCGATGAGTATGACAACGGCAGGAGCCATAGGAGTTGTCTTTATTTATTCATGACCTGCGTGTCAACATAAGCGTCATGTAATTACTTTACTTTATTGCTAACCGTTAGCTGTAGTAGTAGAAGTAATAGATGGCGTGACAACTTCAAGAAGACACGATGATGGAGATCATGATGATGGAGATCATGGTGTCATGCGGTGGCGATGATGATCATGGAGCCCGAAGATGGAGATCAAAAGGAGCAAAGTGATGATGGCCATATCATGTCACTATTTGATTGCATGTGATGTTTATCATGTTTATGCATCTTATTTGCTTAGAACGACGGTAGTAAATAAGATGATCCCTTACAACAATTTCAAGAAGTGTTCTCCCTAAGCGTGCACCGTTGCTACAGTTCGTCGTTTAAGCACCACGTGATGATCGGGTGTGATAGATCCTTACGTTCACATACAACAGGTGTAAGACAGTTTTACACATGCAAAACACTTAGGGTTAACTTGCGAGCCTAGCATGTACAGACATGGCCTCGGAACACGAGAAGACCGAAGGTCGAGCATGAGTCGTATAGAAGATCGATCAACATGAAGATGTTCACCGGCGTTGACTAGTCCGTCTCACGTGATGATCGGACACGACCTAGTTGACTCGGATCATGTAATCACTTAGATGACTAGAGGATGTCTATCGAGTGGGAGTTCATAAGATGAACTTAATTATCCTGAACATAGTCAAAAGATCTTTGCAAATTATGTCGTGAGCTCGCGCTTTAGTTCCACTATTTAGATATGTTCCTAGAGAAAATATAGTTGAAAGTTGTGATGGCGATTATGCGGACAGAGAAAGCTTATGTCCTTAATGCCTTTCGGTGTGCCAAACCCCAAGCGTCGTTTGTTGATGTTGCGAACATCGGACATACGCGTTTGATAACTACGTGATAGTTCAATTAAGCGGTTTAGAGTTGAGGCACCAAAGGCGTTTTGAAGCGTCCACGGAACATATGAGATGTTTGAGGGCTGAAATTGGGATTTCAGGCTCGTGCCCGTCAAGAGGTATGAGACCTCCGGCGATTTTCTTAGCCTGCAAACTAAGGAGAAAAGCTCAATCGTTGAGCTTGTGCTCAGATTGTCTGAGTGCAACAATCACTTGAATCGAGTGGGAGTTAATCTTCCGGATGAGATAGTGATGTTTCTCCATAGTCATTGCCACCAAGCTGCTAGAGCTTCGTGATGAACTATAACATATCGGGGATAGATATGATGATCCTTGAGGTATTCGCGTTGTTTGACACATGAAAGTAGAAATCAGAAGGAGCATCAATTGTTGATGGTTGGTGAAACCACTAGTTTCAAGAAGGGCAAGGGCAACAAGGGATACTTCATGAAGCGGCAAAACAGTTGCTGCTCTAGTGAAGAAACCCAAGGTTGAACCCAAACCCGAGACTAAGTGCTTACGTAATGAGAGGAGCGGACACGAAGCGGAACCACCCTAGATACTTGGTAGATGAGAAGGCTGGAAAGGTCGATAGAAGTATATTGGATATACATTATGTTAATGTGTACTTTACTAGTACTCCTAGTAGCACCAGAGGTATTAGATACGGTTCGGTTACTAAGTGTTAGTAACTCGAAATAAAAGGCTACGGAATAAGCGGAGACTAGCTAAAGGTGAGTGACGATATATGTTGGAAGTGTTTCCAAGGTTGATGTGATCAAGCATCATACGCTCCCTCTACCATCGAGATTAGGTGTTAAACCTAAATAATTGTTATTCGGTGTTTGCGTTGAGCATAGACATGATTGGATTATGTCTATCGCATGTCTGATTATTCATTTAAGGAGAATAATGGTTTGAATAATACCTTCGATGGTCTTGCACCTAAAAATGGTTTATTGAATCTCGATCGTAGTAATACACATTTTCATGCCAAATGTATAAGATAGTAATGATAGTACCACTTACTTGTGGCACTTGCTATGTAAGTCATATTGGTGTAAAAGCATGAAGAAGCTCCATGTTGATGGATCTTTGGACTCACTCGTTTTGAAAAGCTTGAGACATGCGAACCATGTCTATTGGTGTATCGCATGAAGAAACTCCATGCAGATGGATCGTTTGGACTCACTTGATTTTGAATCACTTGAGATATGCAAAACATACCACATGGGCAAGGTATTGAAAAGCCTCGGTTTCAATAAGATGGAACAAGATAGCAACTTGTTGGAAGTAACACATTTTGATGTGTGCAGTCCAATGAGTCTTTGAGGCATCTGATGAATATCGTTATGTTCGACTTCACAGATGATTCGAGTAGATATTGAGTATATTGACTTGATGAAGCACAAGTCTGAATTATTGAATGGTTCAAGTAATTTCAGAGTGAAGATTGAAGATCATCGTGACAAGAGGATAGAATGTCTATGATATGATCATAGAGATGAATATCTGAGTTCTGAGTTTTGGCACACAATTAAGACATTGTGCAAATTGTTTCACAATTAATACCGCTGGAACACCATAGTGTGATGGTGTGTCCGAACATCATAGTTGCAACCTATTGGATATGGTGCGTACCATGATGTCTCTTATCGAATCACCACTATCGTTCATGGGTTAGGCATTAGAGACAACCACACTCACTTTAATAGGGCACCACGTAATTCCGTTGAGATGACACCGTATGAACTATGGTTTATAGAAACCTAAGTTGTCATTTCTTAAAGGTTTGGGGCTGCGGCGCTTATGTGGAAAAGTTTCAGGTTGATAAGCTCGAACCCAAAGCGTATAAAATGCATCTTCATAGGACACCCAAAACGGTTGGGTATACCTCCTAATTCAGATCCGAAAGCAATAGGGATTGTTTCTTGAATCGGGTCCTTTCTCGAGGAAAAGTTCGTCTCGAAAAGTTGAGTGGGAGGATGGTGGAGACTTGATGAGGTCATTGAACCGTCACTTCAACAAGTGTGTAGCGGGCACACGGAAGTTGTTCGTGGCACCTACACCAATTGAAGTAGAAGCTTATGATAGTGATCATGAAGTTTGGATCAAGTCAGCGGCGTACCTCGTGGGGTGACAAGGATGCGTACTACTTGAGTGGTGCAGTAATCATGTCTTGAAGGTCATGTTGCTAGACAACAATGAACCTCGAGCTATGGAGAAGCGATGGTGGGCCCAAATTCCGACAAATGGTTAGAAACCACGAAATCCGAGGTAGGATCCATGTATCATAACAAAGCATAGACTTTGGTGGACTTGCCGATGATCGGCAAGCCATTGAGATGAATGGATTTTTAAGAAGAAGGCAGGCGTGGACGGTAAGATCACCGTCTATGAAGCTCGACTTGTGGCGAAGAGTTTTCACAAGTTCAAGGAGTTGACTACGATGAGATTTTCTCATCCGTAGCGATGCTTAAGTCCGTCGGAATCATGTTAGCATTAGCTGCATTTATGAAATCTGGCAGATGGATGTCAAGACGAGTTTCCTTACCAGTTTACGTAAGGAAAGGTTGTATGTGATACAATCGAGAAAAGTTTTGTCGATCCTAAGGATGCTAAAAGGTATGCTAGCTCCAATGATCCTTCTAAGGACTGGAGTAAGCATCTCGGAGTTGGAATGTGCACTTTGATGAGATGATCAAAGATTTTGGGTTTATACAAAGTTTATGAGAAACTTGTATTTCCAAAGAAGTGAGTGGGAGCACTATAAATTTCGATGAGTATATGTTGTTGACATATGGATGATCAGAAATGATGTAGAAATTCTGGAAAGCATATAGGGTTATTTGAAAGATGTTTTTCAATAGAAAACCTGGATTAAGCTACTTGAACATAGAGCATCAAGATCTATAGTGATAGATCAAAAATGCTTAATGGTACTTTCAAATGAGCATATACCTTGACATGATCTTGAAGGTGTTCAAGATGGATCAGTCAAAGAAGGAGTTCTTGCACGAGTTGTAAGGTATGAAGTTAAGAGTTAAAGCTCGACCACAGCAGAGAAAGAGAGAAAGGACGAAGGTCGTCCCTATGCTTTAGACGTAGGCTCTATAGTATGCTATGCTCTGCATCAAGCCGGAAGTGTGCCTTGCCATGAGTCGGTCAAGGGGTACAAGAATGATCCAGAACGGATCATTGGAAAGCGGTCAAAATTATCCTTAGAAGAATAAGGAAATATTTCTCGATTATGGAGGTGATAAAGAGTTGGCGTAAAGGGTTACGTCGATGCAAGCTTTAACACCTATCCGAAAGTGACTCGAGTAGCAAACCGGATACGTATAGTGGAGCAACCATTTGGAATAGCTCCAAGTGGAGCGTGAAAGCAGCATTTACAATATGACATAGAGAATTGCGAAGTACACGGATCGAAAGGTTCGGACCGTTGACTAAAACCTCTCTCACAAGCAAAACATGATCAAACCCCGAACTCATTGAGACTTAATCACATGGTGATGTGAACTAGTTTGAGACACTAGTAAACTCTTTGGGTGTTAGTCACATGGCGATGTGACCTATCGATGTTAATCACATGACGATGTGAACTAGATTATTGACTCTAGTGCAAGTGGGAGACTGTTGGAAATATGCCTAGAGGCAATAATAAATTGATTATTATTATATTTCCTTGTTCATGATAATCGTTTATTATCCATGCTAGAATTGTATTGATAGGAAACTCAGATACATGTGTGGATACATAGACAACACCATGTCCCTAGTAAGCCTCTAGTTGACTAGCTCGTTGATCAATAGATGGTTACGGTTTCCGACCATGGACATTGGATGTCATTGATAACGGGATCACATCATTAGGAGAATGATGTGATGGACAAGACAATCCTAAGCCTAGCACAAGATCATGTAGTTAGTATGCTAAAGCTTTTCTAATGTCAAGTATCGTTTCCTTAGACCATGAGATTGTGCAACTCCGGATACCGTAGGAATGCTTTGGGTGTGCCAAGCGTCTAGCGTATTTGGGTGGCTATAAAGGTACACTACGGTATCTCCGAAAGTGTCTGTTGGGTTGGCACGAATCGAGGCGGGATTTGTCACTCCGTGTGACGGAGAGGTATCTCTGGGCCCACTCGGTAGGACATCATCATAATGTGCACAATGTGATCAAGGAGTTGATCACGGGATGATGTGTTACGAGCGAGTAAAGAGACTTGCCGTAGCGAGATTGAACAAGGTATCGGGATACCGACGATCGAATCTCGGGCAAGTATCGTATCGATAGACAAAGGGAATTGTATACGGGATTGATTAAAGTCCTTGACATCGTGGTTCATCCGATGAGATCATCGTGGAACATGTAGGAGCCAACATGGGTATCCAGATCCGCTGTTGGTTATTGACGGAGAAACGTCTCGGTCATATCGCATGGTTCCCGAACCGTAGGGTCTACACATAAGGTTCGATGGCGCTAGGGTTATAAAGGAAGCTTGTATGTGGTTACGAATGTTGTTGAGTCCGGATGAGATCCGGACGTCACGAGGAGTTCGGAATGGTCGGAGGTAAAGATTTATATATGGGAAGTGCTGTTTCGCCATCGGGACAAGTTTGGGGTTATCGGTATTGTCTGGGACCACGGAGGGTCCGGGGCCCACCGGTGGGGCCACCTGCCCCGGGGCCACATGGGCCCTAGGTGGTGCGCCTAGGCCTGCATGGGACAAGGGAACCAGCCCCAAGAGGCCCATCGCATGAAACACTTGGAGAGGAAGAGTCCATAGAGGGAAGGCACCTCCAGGGTGCCTTGGGAGGATGGACTCCTCCCCCTCTTGGCCGCACCCCTCCCTTGGAGGAGGGGCAAGGCTCGCCTCCCCTCTCCCTTGCTCCTATATATAGTGGAGGGAGGGAGGCATCCACACCTGAGCCTGGCGCCTCCCTCCCTCCGTGACATCTTCTCCTCTCCCGTGGGTGCTTGGCGAAGCCTGCGGGATGCCACGCTCCTCCACCACCACCACGCCGTTGTGCTGCTGTTGGATGGAGTCTTCCTCAACCTCTCCTCTCTCCTTGCTGGATCAAGGCGTGGGAGGCGTCACCGGGCTGTACGTGTGTTGAGCGCGGAGGTGCCGTCCGTTCGGCACTAGGATCTCCGGTGATTTGGATCACGGCAGTCGACTCCTTCAACCCCGTTCTCATGAGCGCTTCCGCTTAGCGATCTACAAGGGTATGTAGATGCACTCTCCTTCCCCTCGTTGCTGGTTTCTCCATAGATAGATCTTGGTGACACGTAGGAAAATTTTGAATTTCTGCTACGTTCCCCAACACTCGGGGGCTGCAATCTCTACGGCGATCGAGCCGAACACCATACCTGTCCTTTGCGAAGCTCGTGACTCCAAGGTGTCGGACTCCTCTCCGGACTCCGAACCTTCCGCGCCCCTGCCAATCGAATCCGATTGGGCGCCGATCATGGAGTTCACCGCCGCGGACATCTTTCAGCACTCTCCTTTCGGCGACATTCTGAATTCACTAAAGTCTCTCTCAATATCAGGAGAGCCCTGGCCGGACTATGGTCAGCAAGGTTGGGATGCGGACGGCGAAGAAATTCAAATCCCACCCACAACCCACTTCGTAGCCACTGTCGATGATTTAACCGACATGCTCGACTTCGACTCGAAGACATCGGCGGTATGGGCGCCGATGCAGAGGCGACCAAGAACCAGCGCCTCTGAGAGGCTTTGGAAGGCCACCTCGTCGTATGACATATACATGGTGGACACCCAAAAGAAGGGAACGACGATGGAACAACGGAGGATGACCCCTCAAGAAGAAGCCTAAGCGCCGGCGTCGTGGCGCCTCTAAATCCGCCAAAGCAAAATAGCGATTCCGCACGGAGATAATAACACCCGGACGGGCCGAAGACAATCCTCCTCGGCAGGATTCAACGCGGGAGGATGGAGAAATCAGCCCTCATGAGAGAGCGGCAGACGGAGAGGTAGAGGGCGATGATTACATGCCTCCTCAGAAGGCGAGGCAAGCCTCGACGACGATTTAATTTGTCGTGCACGAGGATCCCGTCGAACAAGAGCATTTCAAACGCAGGCTTATGGCCATGGCGAGCAGCCTCAAGAAAAAACAACAACAGCTTAGAGTTGACCAAGACTTGCTAGCCGACAGATGGAGTGATGTCCTTGCGGCTGAAGAGTACAAACTCGAACGCCCCTCCAAGAGCTACCCAAAACGCAGGCTGCTACCCCGATTAGAGGAGGAAGCACAAAGACCTACATCACCAGCGCATGATGCGGCCGACCGCCACCTCGTGGCATGACGAAGAGGCCTCTCGGCCCTCCACTCAAGCCGCACCTCGGCGTCGCTCAAAGAATACCAAGGCACGGGAAATCGCCCGGACCTGCGAGATATATTGGAGGACGGGGCAAGGCAAACAAGATCGATCTATGGATTGCGTGGGCGCCCACGACACGTGGCGATAACCGTCATGCGGATATGGTAAACACGGCGGGCGAACAAAGTAGACAAAGCTCATTTGAGCTACGTCGTGATATATTATCTGAGGCGCCAAGACACCCACTATGCTTCACAGATGAAGTAATGGATCATCAAATCCTCGAGGGTTTCAAACCCGTAAACATCGAATCATACGATGGCACAACAGATCCGGCGGTATGGATCGAGGATTATCTCCTTCATATCCACATGGCCCTTGGTGATGATCTACACGCCATCAAATACCTCCCACTCAAGCTTAAAGGACCAGCTCGGCATTGGCTTAACAACTTGCGGCAGAATCAATTGGTTGTTGGGAGGACACGGAAGCCGCATTCCTCGACAACTTCTGTGGCACCTATATGCGACCACCGACGCCGATGACCTAAGCCACATAATTCAGCAAACGGAGGAATCGGCCGACAATTACGGACATGGTTCCTAACCAATAAAAATCAAATAGTCATTGTCCGGACGCAGAGGCCCTTGCAGCCTTCAAGCATAACATCCGTGACGAGTGGCTTGCCCGGCACCTAGGACAGGAAAAGCGAAATCCATGGCAGCCCTCACAACACTCATGACCCGCTTTTGCACGGAGAAGACAGCTGGCTAGCTCGTAGTAATAACATAACCAAGAGCCCTGGTAATTCGGATACCAAGGACAACATTGGCAGGTCGCGTCGCAACAAGCAAAAGCGCCGCATTAATGGCGACAATGCTGAGGATACGGTAGTTAATGCCGGATTCAGAGGCTCTAAACCCGGTCAGCGGAAAAAGCCATTCAAAAGAAATACTCCGGGTCCGTCCAATTTGGACCGAATACTCGATCGCTCGTGCCAGATACACGGCATCCCCGAAAAACCAGCCAACCACACCAACAGGGATTGTTGGGTGTTAAAGCAGGCAGGCATAAACGCCAAAAACAATGACAAGGGGCTGCATAGCGATGACGAGGAGGAGCCCCGGCCGCCGAACAATAGGGGACAGAAGGGCTTCCCCCCACAAGTGCGGACGGTGAACATGATATCGCAACCCACATACCCAAAAGGGAGCGGGCGTGCACTCGAGGGGCGTATATGCGTTGGAGCGATCGCCCCAAAGTTCAACCCATGGTCCTCCTGCCCGATCACTTTTGATCGAAGGACCACCCACTAGCATCCGCCATGGCGGATTCGCGCATTGGTTCTAGACCCAATCATTGACAGATTTCACCTCACTAGAGTCCTTATGGATGGCGGCAGCACTGAACCTACTTTATCGGGATACTGGTGCGAAAAATGGGCATAGATCCTCAAGGATTAAACCCACAAAGACGACCTTTAAAGGCGTCATACCAGGTGTAGAGGCCAACTATGCGAGCTCGATTACACTTGAGGTGGTCTTCGGATCCCGGATAATTTCAAGCGAGGAGTTAATCTTGACATAGTCCCGTTCTGCAGTGGCTATCGCGCCTTTTCGGACGAACCGCATTGCAAAGTTCAATGCGGTGCCGCACCACGCATACCTCAAGCTCAAGATGCCAGGCCCTCGAGGAGTCATTACGGTCAATGGAAACACCGAGCGCTCTCTCCGAACGGAGGAGCATACGGCGGCCCTCGCGGCGGAAGTACAAAGCAGCCTCTCAAGGCAATTCTCGATCCGGCCATTAAGCGTCCGGACACATCAAGCAGCGCCGGAGTAACCTACAACAAGACCGCTGCACGTTCCGAGCGCAGCGTAGCAATGCGGCTAACCCCAGCCCTCGCGAAATTGCGAAACCAGCACTACGCGTACATAACTACGCTCTGGAAATACCATGGGCATAGGGGGAAGGGCTCGACCACAGCATGCCCAAAATGCGGCTCAACCGCACTAGGGGCTCCTGATCTTGTCATTCTTTTTTTCTTATTTTCAGGACTCCACTTCCCGGAAGGCGGTCCGGCAAGATAATCGCCGAACACACGATGCAACAGCCAGGAGGCGTAAAGTTACGTCGAGTGTCGGTGGTCTCTATAACGAGCAAGTATACTTGTTTCACATATCATCCGCAGCTCGCCCCGAGGAGGACATGTCAAATAGTCCTATCTCTTGCTTATCGCACTATTTGTATCGTTCGCTTTTTCCAGATTTTCGAATAAACAATGCATAGCTTTTGTCTATTATTGCATTCCTCTTTTATAAAAATATGTTCAGTTATGACATTATGCAACCGTACACTTTAGTACGACCAATACACCAGGGGCTTACGTACCCTGAGAATATGGTGTGAGAAGTCGAACACTCTCATGAGTGCGGCACCCCGAACTTATAGCATTATATGCATCGGCGAATCATGTCTTGGGTCAATAGTTGGGTTTGCCCGACTCCCATGTTTTGGTACCTTACGTTCCGTTATATCGGCTAAGGTAGCACTGGGAGAACCACTGCGATTGTGCCCCGGTTGAGCTGGGCTAAGCACCTCAGTGGAGAAAGCTAAAACTGACCGTCATGATAGGGCGAGAGCTGGTCGCTGTTCGAGAGGTTTTGAGTCCCTAAAGACTTATGCCACTTAGAGTGAGGAGTCGGCTTTGTCCGCCTAGGCATGGATAAGCGCCCGAACTCGGTCTTCCGAATACTAGGGGCTTCACGAAATTTAAAATTATAGAATTCTATGGCTAAGTGAGAGTGTTCAAGCATTATAGTCCGATTGCCTTGTTCGTTGTGTTGAGCGCCTCCCTCGAAGGACCCAATAATGGGAAAAAGAGCGCTCAAGTTTATCCCGAACACCCCAACACTCGTGGCATGGGGGCAGAAGCCGATGACTCGCCATCTCTAAAATTTAATAAACGGCCGCACAGAAGGTAATATTTTAAATTCAAAAGCATTGCTTAGCGCGTATGAACAAGTTTTCAGCGTACAGGATCACACATGCGAGTTTACTCAAAAATTACATCTTTGGAGCACTCATCCGCTATACGGCGGGCACCTTTCAGGACGCCCTCATAATACATCTCGGGCTTGCGATGCTCCTTGCCCGGCGGTGGTCCGTCCGTCACAAGCTTCTCAGCGTCCATCTTGCCCCAGTGCACTTTAGCACAGGCAAGGGCCCTACGAGCACCTTCGATGCATACAGAGCGCTTGATGACTTCAAGCCTTGGACAGGCATCCACCAGCCGCCTTACCAGCCCGAAGTAGCTCCCAGGCATGGCTTCCCTAGGACACAGCCGGACTACGAGACCCTTCATGGCCTGTTCGGCCACCTTACGGAGCTCGACCAGCTGCTTCAGCTGGTCGCTCAAGGGCACTGGGTGTCCGGCCTCAAGATCTTGAGACAGAACACCTTCTCCGTCGAGCTCCCTCTTGGCTCGGTAGAATCGGCAGCGTCGGACACACTCGGGGAAGATCTCTGAATGCTCTGGAGAGCTCCGGACTCGGGTAAGTAACAAGTAACTCACTTTCACGTGCTTGCTTTGCATAAAGAATGCCTTACCCGCCGCTATCTTCTTCATCGCCTCAATTTCCTAGAGTGCTCTTTGGGCTTCGGCCTTGGCAGATTTGGCGCTCTCAAGCGCCGAGGCGCTCGGACTCTCGAGTCTTTGAGTCAAGCTCCAAACTCTCGTGTTTTTCCATGAGAGCCTGGAGCTCTTGCTGCACCTCTGCCACCCGCGCCTCCAGCTTTTCTCGCTGGGTACGCTCCACGGCCGCATTTTCTTTGGCCTTGGACAGCGCTTCCTTCAGGGTCGCCACCTGGGTTGTGGCCCCTGTAATACTTACGTTGGTCCTGTCATTTTTTGCAACCACATCTTTTTTTATATACTTACATAAGGTATTACTTACCTTCCTTGTCCTCGAGCTGCTTCTTGGCAAGGCCGAGCTTGTTCTCGGACTGCTCGAGGCTCTGCTTCAATGCATCGACCTTCGCAGTCAGTGCGGTAGAGGTCAGCAGCGCAGCCTGCATTCCCATATTGACATACTTATGTTAGACTCCTGCGTATATCTTTTTGATCCTCAGTTCGACTTTTCTTTCCGAACACCAAACTAAGCATCAGGGGCTACTGTCTATGTGGTAATATTTTTACATATCTTAAACACACACCTCAAAGCCTGTTAGAAGGCTGGCACAGGCTTCAGTCAGCCCGCTCTTGGCGGACTGAACCTTCTGGATCACCACACTCATAATAGTGCGATGCTCCTCGTCGATGGAGGTGCCGTTAAGCACTTCCAGCAGATTATCCGGTGCCTCCGGTTGGACGGAGGTCACCAGCGTCGTAGGCTTGCCCTTCTTAGTAGGGGGTCGCCTGCCGGACACCGGAACCGTTGAAGGTTCCGGTGCGGTGTCCGGCCCAGGGCCGGACTGAGAGCCCTTCGGGGTTTTATCCCCTTTGCGCCTGGAGTCCGGGAGGTCGCCTTGCGGCGCCTCCAGGACCACCCCCTCCTGGCTTGGACCCTTTTGGGACTCCACCTCGGCATCATCCATAGGACGAGGGGAGGTAGCAGTCGGAAGTGAAAGGCTATTCACATCCGACGAATCCAGGGATCCGCTCGACGAAGCGTCGAGTTGGGCCACGGGCGGACTGCATGATTACATTGGCGTCGAGAAGATCTGTGCGATAAAGGAACGCCATGAGTTATTCTCGGTATCCGGATACTTACGATTTTGCGGGGCTTGGCCTGGATGGCCCTCCTCTTCGCCGTCGTCGGCGTTGGTGGAGTAGTCCGGAGGAAGGGTCCTTCCTTCTTGGACCCTCCGGCCCCCCGGTTAGGCGACCTTCCTTTTCATTCCTCCCCATTTGGAGGGGAGAGGTTTCTTCTTCCTCCTCCTCGTCTTTGGAGGAGGAGTGCGCCGAGTCATTGGATGATGAATCCGGCACCACCAAGTGCCGGAACTCTTCGAGTTCCGTGGCCTTCTTCTTGGCCTTCTTCTCGGCACCACGTAGGTGCGGGACCATAACCCGTCAAGTGGGCGTCTGCTGGATCTTGTGTAGCGACCGACCTCACACGGTCAAGCCTACGTGTTCTTGTGCCATCCTTGGATCAAGTATCTTTGGCACACAGTACATCAATGTATATATCAAAGTGCAATCACATGTATAATTAACGTAAAACTGATATATACCTCATAATACTCAGCGGAAACAATCAAGCGGGTGTGGAGTCCCATCAACGCCATCGGCGGGTTGAGTGTAGACCGTAACCTGTATCGTAACTCTTACTCGTCGAGGAAATATCGCAACATGATACGTTGCAGCCGTGTAGGTCGATTACATTGAATGTATCGGCAAGATCACAATATGAGAAAACAGATGATAAACTATACTATATGCGGTATGGCTTTATGGCTCAGATTCGAGTTTTGTTTGCATAAAAGCTGATTTTATTTTACCTACATCAAAGGCATAAATGGAGTCTGTACTATGGAGTTTTCTATCATGACATGGTTCCGCCAACCGATGTCTCATAGCCCAAAATTCATCATATGTTGCCCACAATTAAGTTAACAATCCGGTGTTGAGAGTTCCGAGATAGATCCAAGTCCAGAGGCTCAAATTGTCCGTAACCGGGGACACGGCTAATCGATTAGGTTATAACCCTCTGCAGAGGTTTGTACACTTTACCCGCAAGATTCGATCCCTCTCTTTACGTTCTCGCACTTCAGAGCGTTTGAGAACAAGATGACCGAAACATGGTCTTCCAAAGAGTTGCTCTGACCACTGTCCGGTACTCAACCCATCCTACCGTAGTTCTACATCTGCTAGTACCGTCCCAGCCAGAGTCACAACTAAGGTCAACCAAGCGAGCCCATAATGACTTGCGGTTGCGGGTAAGCTTCGGGCGTGAAGTATTCTTCCGTCTCTTTGAGTCTGGGTGAAGCTTTCCGCAAGATGTCATGGCGCTTCTCCATGCATCCCGCCAACCACTGGTTTCTCCAGGTGCCCGTCAACCATCCTTCACCCAGAGTGTGTATTGAATTCTTGTCTCGATTCTTGAAGTCTTGAGGCCTTGAAGATGCAGTTCTTGCAGATTCCATCATGGAGTTATCGTCATTGGCGTAGATCCTCCATTCTCACACCACTCCGAGCACTCATACCAAACCCGTCTACTATAGCGTAGCATTAAATAAAATATCGTCCGGGCTTGGTAACGGGGGTGGGTTCCTACCTCATGCATACTACTCAACTACAAGGATTCAATAACACTACTGAGGGGTGGTTGCAAGGATGCCACTAAATGCAATAAAAACATAGGTATGAAAGCAATGATCAAAGTGAACTTGCCTTGTTGACGATCTTCGAAAAACTAGGGTTTCGTAGTAGCAATCTTCGCACTCCGGAAATTCTACCGAGGTAAACAATAACTATAATAAGCACATAGCATAACATAACATAACAAAGTAACACACCAAAACCAACAAAGTAAAACCCAAAGGAAAACTTAAAGAAAAACAACTCAAAGTTTTCCTACTTCAAATAACAACAAAAATAGTTTTATATAACAAAAATTTCTTAACATCATCTAATCATGGTTTTATGTTAACTAAACAGAAAATATTTCATTAAGCAACTAGGAGCAAAAAGAATTAAATAAAATCTATTATGAAACTCCGGAATAAGCAAAACAAGATTTAATTCAAATCTGATCTAACTCAATTTTATAAATCCAAACATAGACAAATTATATATTTTTGGAAACTACAAGAAAATTGTGATCTAACAAAAAGAATCAGCATCATTGGACTTCTAGATCAAAAGTTATAAGCTAAACAAGAACGGAACTAAATCTGTTACAGGAATAAATCTGAAAACGAAAACGGAGTTACCTGTACGTGAGGCAGAGATGGCAGGAAGGAGGCGGCGATGTGGAGGCTGCTCGCGAGGGGCGAGGTCGCCGGCGAGGTGGGGGTGGCGGAGGAGGGGTCGGCGCTTGGGAGGTGGCGCTGGGCGATGGGGAGGTTCGAAGAGCTCTGGTGGCGTTCTAGGCAGGAAAAGGAGGACGGTGGCGAGAAGGCTACGGGCAGGGAGGCGTGGTGATGGGAAAAATGGAACAAGGAGAGGAGGGGTTTTATAGGCGGTCTCGGGAGGCGCTGGGATGGAAAGATGAGGGAGATCGGGAAGGTGGAGATTTCTGTCTCCATGGACATGGAAAGCTTGTGTAACGTGAGAGGAAACAAAGGAAGGAGATGATCTCTTGTTGGGCTAGAATAGGAAAGTGCTTAATGGGCCAGCAGGTTTTCCTAATAAAATGATTCCATTCCTATTTTAAAATTAGGAAACTAAAACAATAAAAAGGAAATCAAATCAATTCGAATAAAGAGTTTTTATATACTAAAATTATTAGAAAAATAAAATGTAGATGATGAGCATTATTCCACGGCCAAAATAAAACCTAAAAAAATGTTTTTCAGAAAATCCCTAAAGGCTTTATTTCTTTTTGCAAATAATTTTAAATAAAAACTTTGGTTTTCTTGGCTCAAATATTTTCAAAATGCCCTGATTTTGGAGGGTCATTTTCCTCCGCTCTTTCTTGCTTGCAAGAATTTATTTTCGGGTATTTCTCGGGGAAGAAAAATAGAGAAGCAAGTGCAAATATTTGAAAGAATTAAATTGCAAAACTCCGTTCAAATTCTTTATAGTTAAAGAAGTCATGTCATCTTCTCTCATTGATTTTAATAGGATGAATTTGAATTTACGGAGAAGGGAAAGTCATTTTATTCCCTCTCTTTCAAAAGTTTTTGAAAAGGTTCAAATTTCACTCAAGTTTAATTCACTCAAGCAAACAAACAAACAATTCAATTAATTATATTAACATTCCAAAATTTGGGATGTTACAAACCTACACACTTAAAATGAATCTAGTCCTCGAGATTGAAGAAACTAACAAGAAAAGGTTAGGGGTTGGGGTCTTCTAGCAAATGTCTTGGTCGAAAGGTCGGGGTGCTACCACACTTAAAAACAAGGTCATGGTTCCAATAAACTCAGATATTTCCTCTGGAGGGCTGACAATGTATGTATCTTCACATATCTTACAATAGCTCCTTCATTAAAGCTCTTCTGTCAGAAGCATAGAGTTTTCCTCAAAATCTTGGGCCGGTTCGTCAAAGTTGAAGTTCGTCCAAGACTGGATCTTCTTAGCTGATGGGTCTGTGTCCATTCTAAACAACTATCGAAACACTCATGGTGGTCTACAATTTATGGTTTTCTCCTGCAGAAAACGGGTGCAGGTTGAACCTCACCGTATAACCTACGTTTGTAGCGGTTTGCTGTAATGGGGTTCCATCGTCCTACCATTTTATGGTTTTATGGCTTATCGCGTCGACACTCTTCTAAGTTTTTCAAGGCTCTCTGATTTTCCATCAACATATGATAGTTCATGATAGAAGTCTCCGATATGGGGGCCAATCCATCCCGTACTTGAATCATTACCACATATGTAAATATCGAATCACGTATTCTAACACTTGGGCATTCTCACCAACATTACAGAAATTTCTCTTGTTCCCGAACTGGTTTCGAGTAAATCCATGGTTTCTGCAAGCCAAACAAAACATCTATCGTTACTTCACCACTCTCGGGTTTTGCGTAACCTCCTACGAAGCGTATGCTGATTTGATCCTTGCTTCTTCCAAGTGTATTCCTTTATCCAAGGTTACAACTGTTCCTTCTCAAAATCACGGGCACATGGGTTATGGCCCACTTCAGCACTAGTGCAGCTTTAAATCATCCTTGGAGTAACTCTCTCTTGTTACACCTCCTTTGAATCCAGTAGTACTCTGTTTCTTCATACCATCATATCAAAACAAAACTCCAACTTATTTTGTCCAGCTTCCTTCTATGGCCGTCATGAATAACACGTTTCTTTCTTCATTGATCTTGTGGCTTTCAGAGTACTATGACCGAAAGAATGCACAAGTTTATCCATAAAATCTCATTATTTTCATATCAATCTTTCATTACATCCTTAACCATTTTCAGTAAATTCAAATTCCAAAAGTACTTTGTTACAAATGCTGCCACCCACATGATTTGGTATGGTGGGCATTACTTCCAACTTTATTCATTTATCCTCCTCGAGGATTCTTGATCCCACCGAAGTGTGCGACATGAGCCTTGAAATCTTCAATCTTCTTTTTCATCATGGTGGTCTTGAGCTTCACCTTCATCATCTCTGCATGCACTTCGCTTAGGTATTCCTGAGTATAACGGAGTCTTGCTTCAAGTATTTCTCGATCGGCGATGGCTTCCATGGCTTCTTCACGAACAGCGTCGAAGAAAGTTGCTTGTGGCACACGTGAGATGAAAAAGTAATGCCCCATCCTCTTTGGGCAAACTCCTTTCAAGCGGTGGCAAAGTTCCACTCCCTTTTGCATGAAGGGGTAGCCTTTGTAGACTGCATCTCCTTCAAGGTGAATATGCTTCATCATGTCCTTCAAGATCTTGGGTAATCATGATCACTGGTCGTGGTCATGATCGTTTGAGGCCCTTAAGGAAAGACTCATAAAGGGTCGTCATCTGCAGTTGTGGAATGAAATGATGCTCGAATTAAGGTACTTATCTCCTGGGCATACATTCATATCATCCAAACAGAACTTCAAACTCAACTTCCAATTTCCTGTTTATGCATCACAACTCACCTTCTTCCATGTTCATCAAAAATATTAATTTCCAAGATAAAACATGGCAACTCCTTAAAGCTTTTCAGCATGTGACATTACAACTTTATTGAGTCATGAACTATTACAAACTCGAGAAATCTATTACATAACTCAACTCATTGAGCTCATGAAAAGGAAATTGCTTTCTACTACTCTTATTATCCATATCAAAATTCCAACTACTCAACTCTAGCTTTCATCTTGTCGGGACATTTAATAGCATAATGTCCTGCCTCCTTGCAGCGAAAACAAATGACTTCCGACATGTCTCGGGGCTTCTTTGTGATTATCACGGGCTCCTTGGATTCTTGGCTTCTTTTACGGGCATTTACTAGCGTAATGACCTAAATCCTTGCACTGTAACAGGTGATATGACTCAAGTCCTTCTCTGCAAAAATTGTGTTGCTCTCGGGTTGCCTTCCTTTTCTCTTCTGGATTTCTCTGTAATGATCGAGTTTCTATCTCCGGGGTCAAACTTCACTTCATTGTCGGAAATATCACGGATACTCCTTTCTTTCCTTGGTGCAATCTTGTGAAAATGTCCTTCTTCTCCACATGAATAGCGAGGCATTGGAGTAAAATCTGTTGAGACCTTCTCCATCCGGTCTTCAACACTTTCATCATCTTGGTTCTTCTAGATCTTCCTTGAGGGCTTCTTTCATTCCATCTTCCTGGTTCGAATAGTTTGTTGCACCGTGGAGTAAATGTGACCATTGCACGGGTAGTGGGTGGTTCCTTCACACAGGAAGCAAGTCACACAGCTAGTTGGGCATTCCTCGGTGGGTGTTTATCCTCACAATGAGGGCATCCATCTTTGTGTTCCTCCTGGTGTGTCCTATTTCTCCATAAATCTTGCGAGCACAAGGTTTACTTCTTGGTGCATCATTGTGCTTCCGGATAAGGCGTGATTTCAACAGTGTCTTCTTGAATTCCTCCCAAGTTCTTGCTCCATTAAATCCTGTATGGCTTGGTGCATGTTCCACCAGGTTGCAGCACTTTCGTAAGGTATTGAAGAGTATATTGAACCTCATACTTCCTTGAAACCAAATTGCTCCAAGTGATTTTCCATGTTGCATCCATAGCTCGCCTCCGGTGAGTCTTGATCGAAGAATATCAGTCCAACTTCATTCATCATCTATGGGGTTCAAAAGTTTTGGGATGAGATATGAGAGAGGTGGGGAGGGATATACACACAATACAAACAATAGTTTTTGAAGAAACAAGTTTTACTTTGTGGCTGTCGGAAAACATCAAACAAATGACAGCTCACAAATCGTTGTATCTAACGTAAGTGTGTAACAGGGGTTTGGTCTTCTAAAGGTCAAATCTCTTCAGATCCTTCAAGTTTTCGGAGTCTTCAACTGTTGTAGCTTCTAATACATGGTGAAATCCTCTTTACTCTGAAAGGGTCATCAATTCCTTCTTGGAGCGTCTTCAGTTGATCCTCCGGTTGATTAAAAGGGAAAAGGGGTATATTCTAACTATTTGAGGTGAGAGTGTCAGAAGAGATGAGAAGTAAGAGTCTTTTTGTAAATAGAGTTTTAGAAATTTCCTGTCCTAGGGCTTTCGGTTTCTAGGGTCACGTCCCTCAGTCAACATGTGCTCGATACCATTTCAGAGCGACCCGACCTCGGACGGTCAAGCCTACGTGTTCTTGTGCCATCCTCGGATCGGTATCTTTGGCACACACAGTACATCAATGTATATATCAAAGTGCAATCACATGTATAATTAACGTAAAACTGATATATACCTCATAATACTCAGTGAAACAATCAAGCGGGTGTGGAGTCCCATCAGCGCCATCGGCAGGTTGAGTGTAGACCGTAACCCTGATCGTAACTCTTACTCATCGAGGAAATATCTGCAACATGATACGTTGCAGCCGTGTAGGTCAAGTACATTGAATGTACCGACAAGATCACAATATGAGAAAACAGATGATAAACTATACTATATGCGGTATGGCTTTATGGCTCAGTATCGAGTTTTGTTTGCATAAAAGCTGATTTTATTTTACCTACATCAAAGGCATAAATGGAGTCTGTACTATGGAGTTTTCTATCATGACATGGTTCCGCCAACCGATGTCTCATAGCCCAAAATTCATCATATGTTGCCCACAATTAAGTTATCAATCCGGTGTTGAGAGTTCGAGATAGATCCAAGTCCGAGGCTCAAATTGTCCGTAATCGGGACACGGCTAATCGATTAGGTTATAACCCTCTGCAGAGGTTTGTACACTTTACCCGCAAGATTCGATCCCTCTCTTTACGTTCTCGCACTTCAGAGTGTTTGAGAACAAGATGACCGAAACATGGTCTTCCAAAGAGTTCCTCTGACCACTGTCCGTTACTCAACCCATCCTACCGTAGTTCTACATCAGCTAGTACCGCCCCAGCCAGAGTCACAACTAAGGTCAACCAAGCGAGCCCATAATGACTTGCGGTTGCAGGTAAGCTTCCGGCGTGAAGTATTCTTCCGTCTCTTTGAGTCTGGGTGAAGCTTTCCGCAAGATGTCATGGCGCTTCTCCATGCATCCCGCCAACCACTTGGTTTCTCCAGGGTGCCCGTCAACCATCCTTCACCCAGTAGTGTGTATTGAATTCTTGTCTCGATTCTTGAAGTCTTGAGGCCTTGAAGATGCAGTTCTTGCAGATTCCATCATGGAGTTGTCGTCATTGGCGTAGATCCTCCATTCTCACACCACTCCGAGCACTCATACCAAACCCGTCTACTATAGCGTAGCATTAAATAAAATATCGTCCGGGCTTGGTAACAGGGGTGGGTTCCTACCTCATGCATACTACTCAACTACAAGGATTCAATAACACTCTGAGGGGTGGTTGCAAGGATGCCACTAAATGCAATAAAACATAGGTATGAAAGCAATGATCAAAGTGAACTTGCCTTGTTGACGATCTTGAAAAACTAGGGTTTCAGAGTAGCAATCTTAGCACTCCGGAAATTCTACGAGGCAAACAATAACTATAATAAGCACATAGCATAACATAACATAACAAAGTAACACACCAAAACCAACAAAGCAAAACCCAAAGGAAAACTTAAAGAAAAAACAACTCAAAGTTTTCCTACTTCAAATAACAACAAAAATAGTTTTATATAACAAAAATTTCTTAACATCACCTAATCATGGTTTTATGTTAACTAAACAGAAAATATTTCATTAAGCAACTAGGAGCAAAAAGAATTAAATAAAAATCTATTATGAAACTCCCGGAATAAGCAAAACAAGATTTAATTCAAATCTGATCTAACTCAATTTTTATAAATCCAAACATAGACAAATTATATATTTTTGGAAACTACAAGAAAATTGTGATCTAACGCAAAAAGAATCAGCATCATTGGACTTCTATATCAAAAGTTATAAGCTAAACAAGAACGGAACTAAATCTGTTACGGGAATAAATCTGAAAACGAAAACGGAGTTACCTGTACGTGAGGCAGAGATGGCAGGAAGGAGACGGCGATGTGGAGGCTGCTCGGCGAGGGGGCGAGGTCCGGCGAGGTGGGGTGGCGGAGGAGGGGTCGGCGCTTGGGAGGTGGCGCTGGGCGATGGGAGGTTCGAGAAGAGCTCTGGTGAGCGTTCTAGGCAGGAAAAGGAGGACGGTGGCGAGAAGGCTACGGGCAGGGAGGCGTGGTGATGGGAAAAATGGAGCGAGGAGAGGAGGGGTTTTATAGGCGGTCTCGGGAGGCGCTGGGATGGAAAGACGAGGGAGATCGGGAAGGTGGAGATTTCTGTCTCCATGGACATGGAAAGCTTCTGTAACGTGAGAGGAAACAAAGGAAGGAGATGATCTCTTGTTGGGCTAGAATAGGAAAGTGCTTAATGGGCCAGCAGGTTTTCCTAATAAAAACGATTCCATTCCTATTTTTAAAATTAGGAAACTAAAACAATAAAAAGGAAATCAAATCAATTCGAATAAAGAGTTTTATATACTAAAATTATTAGAAAAATAAAATGTAGATGATGAGCATTATTCCACGGCCAAAATAAAACCTAAAAAATGTTTTTCAGAAAATCCCTAAAGGCTTTATTTCTTTTTGCAAATAATTTTTAAATAAAAACTTTGGTTTTTCTTGGCTCAAATATTTTCAAAAATGCCCATGATTTTGGAGGGTCATTTTCCTCCGCTCTTTCTTGCTTGCAAGAATTTATTTTTCGGGGTATTTCTCAGGGAAGAAAAATAGAGAAGCAAGTGCAAATATTTGAAAGAATTAAATTGCAAAACTCCGTTCAAATTCTTTATAGTTGAAGAAGTCATGTCATCTTCTCTCATTGATTTTAATAGGATGAATTTGAATTTACCGGAGAAGGGGAAAGTCATTTTATTCCCTCTCTTTCAAAAGTTTTTGAAAAGGTTCAAATTTCACTCAAGTTTAATTCACTCAAGCAAACAAACAAACAATTCAATTAATTATATTAACATTCCAAAATTTGGGATGTTACATTCGGGCAAAGGAGCCGGACAGTCGATCTGTCCGGTCTTCTTCTGCCATTCCTGTCAAAGGAACGGGAGCTTAGATCCCGCATAGAGTTAAACTATGAAAAACAAGTATCCCGTAAAGGGTAAAATAAGCTTACTACGCTGGCTTGGCGCTTCGCGCGGAATCCGCGATCCTCGGTGATGGGAGGGGGAACCTCGGCGCCCTTGAATAGCACCTTCCAGGCATCCTCGTGCGTTGTGTCAAAGAGCCTAGTCAGAGTTTGGTGTTGGGCCGGGTTGAACTCCCATAAGTTAAAAGCCCGTCGTTGACACAGGAGGATCCGGCGGATGAGCATGACCTGGACTACGTTGATGAGTTTAACCTCTTTGTTCACCAGGTCTTGGACGCAGGTTTGGAGTCCGGTCCGCTCTTCCAAATTACCCCACGACAGGCCCTTCTCTTTCCAGGAGGTGAGCCGTGTGGGGATGCCAGATCGGAATTCGGGGGTCGCTGCCCATTCAGGGTCACGCGGCTCGGTGATGTAGAACCACCCCGATTGCCACCCTTTTATGGTCTCCACGAAGGAGCCCTCGAGCCATGTAACGTTGGGCATCTTGCCCACCATGGCACCTCCAAGACTCCGCTTGCTGGCCGCCCACTACCTTGACTTGACATTGAAGGTCTTGACCATAAGCGAAGTGGGGCTTGATGCGGAGAAAGCCTCGCCTACGATGATAAACGCCGAGATGTTGAGGACAAAGTTGGGGCCAGATCGTGGAAATCCAGGCCGTAGTAGAACATGAGCCCCGGACAAGCGAGTGAAGTGGGAAACCTAGTCCATGGAGGAAATGGGTGAGAACACCACCCTCTCATGGGGCCAGGGGTGGGGATGAGCTGCCCTTGTCCGGGAGCCGATTGCACGATGTCGTTAGACAAGTATCCTGCCTCCCTCGGCTTCTTGATGTGTCCCTCCATGACGGAGGAGACCATCCACTTGCCTCCGCTCCGGACATGGCTGGAGAAGGTAGAGGTGGGATGTGCGGACTTGGGCGCTGGAGCTCGAGTCTTGAAAATGGATAAGCAAAGGAGGAAGAAGGCGTAGATGGAAAAGGTGGATCCTTATCCCTTATATGGGCGGACGAAACTATGTGCCCCCACCAGCCTGGTAAAACTCGCTTATCTCCCAAGCGCCAGTAAATTAATGGCACGGTTGGGTTACCACGCCGTATTGATGAGAATCCGGAGTAAGGGACATGTTCTCTGCTTCAACAAAGCGTGCCAAGGAAACCGCCTCGCTAAGTCTTGTTGAGGTGGGACATAAAAGCGATTGAATAAAGGCTTGGGCGTGGTGTGATGTCACACCGCAGAATCGTCAAGAGTTGAATTTGTGTAAATATTATTCTCTCTACGGTGGTATGTGGAAATTATTTTCTGAGCGGACACTATCCTTGTGTTCAAAATCTTCTATGAAGTATTCGGAGGAGGAACCCGCCTTGCAATGCGAAGACAATCTGCTGCCGGACTAAATCGTCATTGAAGCCTGGTTCAGGGGCTCTTGAGGAGTCTGGATTAGGGGTGTCGGATGGCGGACTATAACCTTTGGCGGACTCTGGACTATGAAGATACAAGATTGAAGACTTCGTCCCGTGTCCGGATGGGACTTTCCTTGGCGTGGAAGGCAAGCTTGGCGATCTGGATATGTAGATCTCCTCCCATTGTAACCGACTCTATGTAATCCTAACCCTCTCCGGTGTCTATATAAACCGGAGGGTTTTAGTCCGTAGGACGAACAACAATCATACCATAGGCTAGCTTCTAGGGTTTAGCCTCTCTGATCTCGTGGTAGATCTACTCTTGTACTACCCATATCATCAATACTAATCAAGCAGGAGTAGCGTTTTACCTCCATCGAGAGGGCCCGAACCTGGGTAAAAACATCGTGTCCCTTGTCTCCTGTTACCATCCGCCTAGACGCACAGTTCGGGACCCCCTACCCGAGATCCGCCGGTTTTGACACCGACACCCCCCTTAAAACTTCTCATCACCCTAGACGCAACTTCTCATCTGCCCCCACTTATGCAACTAGTCAACACCCGTGACCTGGCTAGCCAGCATCCACACGCTTAGTAGTATTGTAGACTCCCTAGAAAAGGTAAGCACGAGGCACCATCCATCCCCACATAGTTTCGAAATTTGGAATCATGATAGACAATTTAGATCACACAAAAACATTTCGAGATTGTAGGAAAATTAGGTCCCTTGATGGAAAACTTAGGTCTCATCTTCCCTCACTATGCACCTGGTCCTCACATTTTGAGCAACTCCTCATCGTGTGAGCAACTCATTCTCATCATATGAGCAACTCCTATATTCGTCAATCTCTCGACCCCACTCCTCTCCAACCCCGTTCATCACATGTGTGCATGATAGTTAAAAAAACCTTAAAGAACTCTAGCATTACTACTTTAGGCACAAAAGTAGTGAAACGTCATATCACAGAAAGAGTAAGAAATCGCATCACAAAAAACACATAGAGTTATCCAACTTATACTATTTTTGCAGGCAACTTCATGCAAAGAAAATATGATCAACTTGCATGGCTTTGTGGGAAAATTGTCTGATATGCTCCCTATGCAACTTCTGATCTCCCCCTAGCAACTCGATGCCACACTTTGTGCAATCCTACTCATATTGTGTGTATGAATGATACGTCCCAATGTATCTATAATTTTTTATTGTTCGATGCTGTTATATTATCATTCTTGGATGTTTTACAATCATTTTATATTATTTTTTGGTACTAACCTATTGACATAGTGCCAAGTGCCGGTTTTTGTTTTTTGCATCCTTTTTACATTGCAGGAAATCAATACCAAACGGAGTCCAAACGCAGCGAAACTTTTTGTGGTTTTTTTTGGACCAGAAGACATCTAGTGGGTCGGAGAAGCACCTGCGGGTGCTCCGAGGGGAGCACAACCCACCAGGGCACGCTTGGAGGCCCAGGCGCGTCCTGGTGGGTTGTGCCCACCTCGGGTGCCTCCCGAACCGACTCTTTACTTTATAAATACCCCAATATTCCAGAAACCCTAGAGGAGTCGACGGAAATCAATTCCAGCCGCCGCAAGTTCCAGAACCACCAGATCCAATCTAGACACCATCACAAATTTTGCCTTTGCAATCTATTTTCCTTTAATATATTTGCCTTTGCGATCTATTTTCCTTTGCTTTTATTTTCAGATCTATTAAGGAGTACTTATAGTAGTGATTTGCTTTCTTATAGTGTTGATTTTAAGATCTTTAATATATTTTTTCACAACTTTCAATCACGGAGTACTTATAGTAGTGATTTGCTTTCTTATACTAACATATCTCACAAAGGTTTTGTTGAGTTTTGTGTGATTGAAGTTTTCAAGTTTTGGATGATGTTACGATGGATGAAGGAATAAGGAGTAAGAAGAGCCTAAGCTTGGGGATGCCCATGGCATCCCAAGCTATTATCCAAAGAGAAGCAAGCAACTAAGCTTGGGGATGCCCCGAGTGGCATCCCATCTTTCTTCTAACGACCATCGGTATTTTACTCGAAGATATATTTTTATTCATCACATACTATAAGTTTTGCTTGGAGCGTCTTGTATGATATGAGTCTTTGCTTGTTTTGCTTTTTTTGTTTTGAGTCTTGATTCCTTGCTGGACACACCTATTTGAGAGAGCCAAAATTATGCCATGACTTGTTAGAATTGCTCTCTGCTACCTGATACGTCTCCAACGTATCTATAATTTTTGATTGCTCCATGCTATATTATCTTTTGTTTTGGACATAATTGGGCTTTATTATCCACTTTTATATTATTTTTGGGACTAACTTATTAATCGGAGGCCCAACCCAGAATTGCTGTTTTTGCCTATTTCAGAGTTCCGCAGAAAAAGAATATCAAACGGAGTCCAAACGGAATGAAACCTTCTGGAACGTGATTTTTGGAACGAACATGATCCAAGAGACTTGGACCCTACGTAAGAGAAGCTTCCAGGAAGCCACGAGGTAGGGGGGCGCGCCTACCACCTTGGCGCGCCCTCCACCATCGTGGGCCCCACGTTGCTCCACCGACGTACTCCTTCCTCCTATATATACCCACGCACCCCCAAGCGATCGACATCTGAGCCAAAACCTAATTCCACCGCCGCAACCTTACAGCACTCCACGAGATCCCATCTTGGGGCTGTTAGGAGCTCTGCGGAAGGGCATCGATCATGGAGGGCTTCTACATCAACACCATAGCCCCTCCGATGAAGTGTGAGTAGTTTACCTCAGACCTTCGGGTCCATAGTTATTAGCTAGATGGCTTCCTCTCTCTTTTTGGATCTCAATACAATGTTCTCCCCCTCTCTCATGGAGATCTATTCGATGTAATCTTCTTTTTTGCGGTGTGTTTGTTGAGACCGATGAATTGTGGGTTTATGATCAAGTTTATCTATGAAAAATATTTGAATCTTCTCTGAATTCTTTTATGTATGATTGGTTATCTTTGCAAGTCTCTTCGAATTATCAGTTTGGTTTGGCCTACTAGATTGATCTTTCTTGCAATGGGAGAAGTGCTTAGCTTTGGGTTCAATCTTGCGGTGTCCTTTCCCGGTGTGATGAGGGGCAACAAGGCACGTATTTTATTGTTGCCATCGAGGATAACAAGATGGGGTTTTATCATATTGCATGAATTTATCCTCTACATCATCTCATCTTGCTTAAGGCGTTACTCTGTTCTTATGAACTTAATACTCTAGATGCATCTTTGGATAGCGGTTGATGTGTGGAGTAATAGTAGTAGATGCAGGAGTCGGTCTACTTGTCTCGGACGTGATGCCTATATACATGATCATACCTAGATATTCTCATAACTATGCTCAATTCTGTCAATTGCTCAACAGTAATTTGTTCACCCACGTAAAATACTTATGCTCTTGAGAGAAGCCACAAGTGAAACCTATGGCCCCCGGGTCTATCTTCATCATATTAATCTTCCAACACTTAGTTATTTCCGTTGCTTTTTACTTTGCTTTTATTTTACTTTGCATCTTTATCACAAAAATACCAAAAATATTATCGTATCATATCTATCAGATCTCACTCTTGTAAGTGACCGTGTAGGGATTGCCAACCCCTTATCGCGTTGGTTGCGAGGATTTATTTGTTCTGTGTAGGTGCGAGGGACTCGCGCGTAGCCTCCTACTGGATTTATACCTTGTTTCTAAAAAACTGAGGGAAATACTTACGCTACTTTGCTGCATCACCCTTTCCTCTTCAAGGGAAAACCAACGCAGTACTCAAGAGGTAGCAAGAAGGATTTCTGGCGCCGTTGCCGGGAGGTCACATAAAGTCAACATACCAAGTACCCATCACAAACCCTTATCTCCCGCATTACATTATTTGCCATTTGCCTCTCGTTTTCCTCTCCCCCACTTCACCCTTGCCATTTTATTCGCCCTCTCTTTTTCGTTCGCCTCTTTTCCGTTTGCTCGTCGTTATGGCTAGTCCTCTATCTTCTCCGTTGTCTCCCGAGAATGAAGTTCTAAATTTTAAACAAATGGAGGGAGAAAATTTAAAAGACGCTTGGTATAGAATTTGCAACACTCAAAATAGATCTACCAGGAAGCAATCTACTTCCGTTCTTCTCCGCAATTTTTATGTTGGCGCTAATCCTTGGTATAGATATATTCTTGATACCATTACCGGAGGGAATTTCTTGGGTAGCCATAATTTTGATTCTTATAATGCTATGATGGATTTATTTGGCTCACCACCTCTTTTGGTTAATGGAACTATGTTAACTTTGGAGCATGTAATGCAAAGACTTGAAATTATTGAAAATAAAGTTGCTACCGTTGAGTTAATTGAAAATCTGGATAAAAAGATCCACAACCAAATTACCCAATATGGATCTAAGGTAGGAGTCACTTTGAAAATATTAAGGAGAAGGAACCCATAGTTAATGAGAGAATAAATCAAGATTCCACTAGAATCGATAAACTTGAGGGTATCATTACCAACTTGGGAACCGCTTTTCTTCCATAAAGAATACTCCAAGTCCTCCAACTAAAATTGCCAAGCTTATGTATGTTCCTAAAAATAAGGGTGAATCCTCTAGTAAAGAAACTACGGATCTTAAATCTATAAGTATGCATCCCAATCTTTTTGCTATCATTAAGGAACCATTTGCTATAAATGAATTTTTTGATCTTGTTCCTAAAAGTTTGATAATTAATAGAAAGAAAGAAACCCTAAGGGAGTCTTATTGAAGAATTACCTACCAAAGATGGCAATACCTAGATCTATCCTTGCTTTTATGCCTAGCTAGGGGCGTTAAACGATAGCGCTTGTTGGGAGGTGATACGTCTCCAACGTATCTGTAATTTTTGATTGCTCCATGCTATATTATCTACTGTTTTGGAACATATTGGGCTTTATTTTCCACTTTTATATTACTTTTGGACTAACCTATTAACCGGAGGCCCGGCCCGAATTGCTTTTTTTTCCTATTTCGGTGTTCAAGAAGCGGAATATCAAATGGAGTCCAAGCGGAATGAAACCTTGGGAACGTGATTTTCTCACGAATATGATCCAGAGACTTGGACCCCGTCAAGAAAGAAAGGAGGTGGCCACGAGGGTGGGCGCCCCTAGGGCACGCCCCGCCTCGTGGGCCCCCTTGCTCCACCGACGCTCCTTAGTCCTATATATACCCACGCACCCCAAGCGATCGAGATCTGAGCCAAAACCTAATTCCACCGCCGCAACCTTCGCATCCACGAGATCCCATCTTGGGGCCTGTTCCGAGCTCACTTAAGGGGAATCCACCATGGAGGGCTTCTACATCATCACCATAGCCTCTCCGATGAAGTGTGAGTAGTTTACCTCGGACCTTGGGTCCATAGTTAGTAGCTAGATGGCTTCTTCTCTCTTTTGGATCTCAATACAATGTTCTCCCCTCTCTCGTGGAGATCTATTCGATGTAATCTTCTTTTTTGCGATGTGTTTGTTGAGACCGATGAATTGTGGGTTTATGATCAAGATTATATATGAACAATATTTGAATCTTCTCTGAATTCTTTTATGTATGATTGGTTATCTTTGCAAGTCTCTTCGAATTATCAGTTTGGTTTGGCCTACTAGATTGGTTTTTCTTGCAATGGGAGAAGTGCTTAGCTTTGGGTTCAATCTTGCGGTGTCCTTTCCCGGTGTGATGAGGGGCAGCAAGGCACGTATTGTATTGTTGCCATCGAGGATAACAAGATGGTTTTTTTATCATATTGCATGAATTTATCCCTCTACATCATGTCATCTTGCTTAAGGCGTTACTCTGTTTTCTTGAACTTAATAATCTAGATGCATGCTGGATAGCGGTCGATGAGTGGAGTAATAGTAGTAGATGCAGGCAGGAGTCGGTCTACTTGTCTCGGACGTGATGCCTATATACATGATCTGTTGGAAATATGCCCTAGAGGCAATAATAAATTAGTTATTATTATATTTCCTTGTTCATGATAATCGTTTATTATCCATGTTATAATTGTATTGATAGGAAACTCAGATACATGTGTGGGTACATAGACAACACCATGTCCCTAGTAAGCCTCTAGTTGACTAGCTCGTTGATCAATAGATGGTTATAGTTTCCTGACCATGGACATTTGATGTCGTTGATAACGGGATCACATCATTAGCAGAATGATGTGATGGACAAGACCCAATCCTAAGCCTAGCACAAAGATCGTGTAGTTCGTATGCTAAAGCTTTTCTAATGTCAAGTATCTTTTCCTTAGACCATGAGATTGTGCAACTCCGGATACCGTAGGAATGCTTTGGGTGTACCAAGCGTCACAGCGTGGCGGGTGGCTATAAAGGTGCACTACGGTATCTCCAAAAGTGTCATTGGGTTGTACGAATCAAGGCTGGGATTTGTCACTCCGTGTAAGCGGAGAGGTATCTCTGGCCCACTCGGTAGGACATCATCATAATGTGCACAATGTGACCAAGGGGTTGATCACGGGATGATGTGTTACGGAACGAGTAAAGAGACTTGCCGCTAACGAGATTGAACAAGGTATCGGCATACCGACGATCGAATCTCGGGCAAGTACAATACCGCTAGACAAAGGGAATTGTATATGGGATTGATTGAGTCCTTGACATCGTGGTTCATCCGATGAGATCATCGTGGAACATGTAGGAGCCAACATGGGTATCCAGATCCGTTGTTGGTTATTGACGGAGAACGTCTCGGTCATGTTCGCATGGTTCCCGAACCCGTAGGGTCTACACATAAGGTTCGATGGCGCTAGGGTTATAGGGAATAGATATACGTGGTTACCGAATGTTGTTGAAGTCCGTATGAGATCCCGGACGTCACGAGGAGTTCGGAATGGTCCGGAGGTAAAGATTTATATATGGAAGTCTGTTTTGGTCACCGGAAAAGTTTGGGTTTTATCGGTAACGTCTGGGACCAGGGAGGGTCCGGGGTCCACTAAGTGGGGCCACCAGCCCGGAGGGCTGCATGGGCCAAGTGTGGGAGGGACCAGCCCGGGTGGGCTGGTGCGCCCCCCCACAAGGGCCCAAGGCGCCTAGGGTTTGGGGAGGGGGCGCCCCACCTAGCTTGGGGGGCAAGTTTCCCCCTCTCCCCCCTTGGCCGCCACCCTAGATGGGATTGGGGGCAGCCGCACCCCTTGGGGTGGAAACCCTAGAGGGGGCGCACCCCCTCCCTCTCCCCTATATATAGTTGAGGTCTTGAGGGCTGCCAACACATGAGTTTGACCTCTCCTTGGCGCAGCCCTACCTCTCTCCCTTCTCCTCTCCCGCGGTGCTTGGCGAAGCCCTGCAGGATTGCCACGCTCCTCCACCACCACCACGCCGTTGTGCTGCTGCTGGACGGAGTCTTCCTCAACCTCTCCCTCTCTCCTTGCTGGATCAAGGCGTGGGAGACGTCACCGGGCTGTACGTGTGTTGAACGCGGAGGTGCCGTCCGTTCGGCACTAGGATCTCCGGTGATTTGGATCACGACGAGCACGACTCCTTCAACACCGTTCTCTTGAACGCTTCCGCTTAGCGATCTACAAGGGTATGTAGATGCACTCTCCTTCCCCTCGTTGCTAGTTTCTCCATAGATAAATCTTGGTGACATGTAGGCTAATTTTGAATTTCTGCTACGTTCCCCAATAGTGGCATCATGAGCTAGGTCTATTGCGTAGATTCTTTGCACGAGTAGAACACAAAGTAGTTGTGGGCGTTGATTTTGTTCAATATGCTTACCGTTACTAGTCCAATCTTGTTTTGACGGTATTGTGGGATGAAGCGGCCGGACCGACCTTACGTACACTTACGTGAGATAGGTTCCACCGGTGACATGCACTTGGTGCATAAGGTGGCTAGCGGTGCGATCTCTCCCACTTTAGTCGGAACGGATTCTATGAAAAGGGTCCTTATGAAGGGTAAATAGCAATTGGCATATCACGTTGTGGTTTTGCGAGGTAAGAAATGTTCTTGCTAGAAACCCATAGCAGCCACGTAAAACATGCAAACAACAATTAGAGGGCGTCTAACTTGTTTTTGCAGGGTATGCTATGTGATGTGATATGGCCAAGAAGAATGTGATGAATGATATGTGATGTATGAGATTGATCATGTTCTTGTAATAGGAATCACGACTTGCATGTCGATGAGTATGACAATGGCAGGAGCCATAGGAGTTGTCTTAATTTATTGTATGACCCACGTGTCATTGAACAAACGCCATGTAATTACTTTACTTTATTGCTAACCGGTAGCCATAGTAGTAGAAGTAATAAGTTGGCGAGACAACTTCATGGAACACGATGATGGAGATCATGGTGTCATGCGGTGACGATGATGATCATGGAGCCCAAGATGGAGATCAAAGGAGCAAAATGATATTGGCCATATCATGTCACTATTTGATTGCATGTGATGTTTATCATGTTTATGCATCTTATTTGCTTAGAACGACGGTAGTAAATAAGATGATCCTCTTTAAAATTTCAAGAAAGTGTTCCCCTAACGTGCCTTAATTGCGAAAGTTAAATCGTTTCAAGCACCACGTGATGATCGGGTGTGATAGATTCTTACGTTCACATACAACGGGTGTAAGCCAGATTTACACACGAAACACTTAGGTTAACTTGCGAGCCTAGCATGTACAGACATGGCCTCGGAACACAAGAGACCGAAAGGTTGAGCATGAGTCGTATGGAGGATACGATCAACATGAAGATGTTCACCGATGATGACTAGTCCGTTTCACGTGATGATCGGACACGGCCTAGTTGACTCGGATCATGTAATCACTTAGATGACTAGAGGATGTCTATCTGAGTGGGAGTTCATTAGATGAACTTAATTATCTGAACATAGTCAAAAGCCCTTTGCAAATTATGTCATAGCTCGCGCTATAGTTCTATTGTTTTAGATATGTTCCTAGAGAAAATATAGTTGAAAGTTGACGATGGCGATTATGCGGACGTAAGAAAGCTTATGTCCTTAATGCACGCTTCGGTGTGTTGAACCCCAAGCGTCGATGCGTGGATGTTGTGAACATCGGACATACACGTTTTGATAACTATGTGATAGTTCAATTAAGCGGTTTAGAGTTGAGGCACCAAAGGCGTTTTGAAGCGTCGCGGAACATATGAGATGTTTGAGGGTTGAAATTGGGATTTCAGGCTCGTGCCCACGTCAAGAGGTATAAGACCTCCGGCGATTTTCTTAGCCTGCAAACTAAAGGAGAAAAGCTCAATCGTTGAGCTTGTGCTCAGATTGTCCGAGTGCAACAATCACTTGAATCGAGTGGGAGTTGATCTTCCGGATGAGATAGTGACGCGTTTCTCCAAAGTCATTGCCACCAAGCTGCTAGAGCTTCGTGATGAACTATAACATATCGAGGGATAGATATGATGATCCTTGAGCTATTCGCAATGTTCGACACGCGAAAGTAGAAGTCAAGAAGGGGCATCAATTGTTGATGGTTAATAAAACCACTTGTTTCAAGAAGGGCAAGGGCAGAAGGGATACTTCATGAAACGACAAATCAGTTGCTGCTCTAGTGAAGAAACCCAAAGTTTAAACCCAAACCCGAGAGTAAGTGCTTCTGTAATGAGGGAACGGACACTGAAGCAAAACTACCCTAGGTACTTGGTAGATGAGAAGGCTGGCAAGGTCGATAGAAGTATATTGGATATACATTATGTTAATGTGTACTTTACTAGTACTCCTAGTAGCACCATGGTATTAGATACCGGTTCGGTTGCTAAGTGTTAGTAACTCGAAATAAAAGCTACGTAATAAACGGAGACTAGCTAAAGGTGAGCTGACGATATGTGTTGGAAGTGTTTCCAAGGTTGATGTGATCAAGCATCGCACGCTCCCTCTACCATCGAGATTGGTGTTATAATAATTGTTATTTGGTGTTTGCGTTGAGCATAGACATGATTGGATTATGTCTATCGCATGTCTGATTATTCATTTAAGGAGAATAATGGTTACTCTGTTTATTTGAATAATACCTTCAATGGTATTGCACCTAAAAGGAATGGTTTATTGAATCTCGATCGTAGTGATACACATCATCATGCCAAAAGATATAAGATAGTAATGATAGTACCACTTACTTGTGGCACTGCCATGTAAGTCATATTGGTGTAAAACGCATGAAGAAGCTCCATGTTGATGGATCTTTGGACTCACTCGGGTTTTGAAAAGTTTGAGACATGCGAACCATGTCTATTGGTGTATACGCATGAAGAAACTCCATGCAGATGGATCGTTTGGACTCACTTGATTTTGAATCACTTGAGATATGCAAATCATACCACATGGGCAAAATATTTGAAAAGCCTCGGTTTGATAAGATGGAACAAGATAGCAACTTGTTGGAAGTAACACATTTTGATGTGTGCAGTCCAATGAGTCTTGAGGCATCAGATGAATATCATTATGTTCTTACTTCACGGATGATTTGAGTAGATCTTGAGTGTATTTACTTGATGAAACACAAGTCTGAATTATTGAATGGTTCAAGTAATTTCAGAGTGAAGTTGAAGATCATCGTGAAAAGAGGATAAAATGTCTATGATATGATCATAGAAATGAGTATCTGAGTTACGAGCTTTGGCATGCAATTAAGACATTGTGGAAATTGTTTCAGAATAAATACCGCCTAGAACACCATAGTGTGATGGTGTGTCCAAACATCATAGTTGCACCCTATTGGATATGATGCGTACCATGATGTCTCTTATCGAATTACCACTATCGTTCATGGGTTAGGCATTAAAGACAACCGCACTCACTTTAATAGGGTACAACGTAATTCCGTTGAGATGACACCGTGAGAACTATGGTTTAGAGAAACCTAAGTTGTCGTTTCTTGAAAGTTTGGGGCTGCGACACTTATGTGAAAAAGTTTCATCGTGATAAGCTTGAACCCAAAACGGATAAATGCATCTTCATAGGACACCCAAAACAGTTGGGTATACCTCCTAATTCAGATCCGAAAGCAATAGGGATTGTTTCTTGAATCGGGTCCTTTCTCAAGGAAAAGTTTGTCTCGGAAAGTTGGGTGGGAGGATGGTGGAGACTTGATGAGGTTGTTGAACCATCACTTCAACTAGTGTGTAGCAGGGCACATGAAGTTGTTCCTGTGGCGCTTACACCAATTGAAGTAGAAGCTTATGATAGTGATCATGAAACTTTGGATCAAGTCACTACCAAACCTCGTAGGTCGACAAGGATGCGTACTACTTTAGAGTGGTACGTACTCCTGTCTTGGAGGTCATGTTGCTAGACAACAATGAACCTACGAGCTATGGAGAAGCGATGGTGGGCCCATATTCCAACAAATGGTTAGAAGCCATGAAATCCGAGATAGGATCCATGTATCAGAACAAAGCATGGACTTTGGTGGACTTGCCCGATGATCGGCAAGCCATTGAGATAAATGGATCTTTAAGAAGAAGACGGACGTGGACGGTAATGTCACCGTCTGTGAAGCTCGACTTGTGGCGAAGAGTTTTTCACAAGTTCAAGGAGTTGACTACGATGAGATTTTCTCATCCGTAGCGATGCTTAAGTCCGTCGGAATCATGTTAGCATTAGCTGCATTTATGAAATCTAGCAGATGGATGTCAAAACGAGTTTCCTTACCGGTTTTAGAAGGAAAGGTTGTATGTGATACAATCGAGAAAGGTTTTGTCGGTCCTAAGAATGCTAAAAGGTATGCTAGCTCAGCGATCCTTCTAAGGACTGGAGTAAGCATCTCGGAGTTGGAATATGCGCTTTGATGAGATGATCAAAGATTTTGGGTTTATACAAAGTTTATGAGAAACTTGTATTTCCAAAGAAGTGAGTGGGAGCGCTATAAATTTCGATGAATATATATTGTTGATCGAAATGATGTAGAATTCTGGAAAGCATATAGGGTTATTTGAAAAGTGTTTTCAATGGAAAACCTGGATTGGGCTACTTGAACAATAAGCATCAAGATCTATAAGATAGATCAAAATGCTTAATAATACTTTCAAATGAACACATACCTTGACATGATCTTGAAGGTGTTCAAGATGGATCAGTCAAAGAAGGAGTTCTTGCACGAGTAGTAAGGTATGAAGTTAAGAGTTAAAACTCGACCACGGCGGAAGAGAGACAAAGGGCGAAGGTCGTCCCTATGTTTTACGTAGGCTCTATAGTATCTGTCTTGTGTACCGCTTAGGAAGTGTGCCTTGCCATGAGTCAGTCAAGGGTACAAGAATGATCCAGGAATGGATCATTGGACAGTGATCAAAGTTGTCCTTGGAGTAAATAAGGACATGTTTCTCGATTATGGAGGTGATAAAGAGTTCGGCGTAAAGGGTTACGTCGATGCAAGCTTTAACACCTATCCGAGTGACTCTGAGTAGCAAACCAGATACGTATAGTGGAGCAAACATTTGGAATAGCTCCAAGTGGAGCGTGGAAGCAGCATTTACAGTATGACATAGAGATTTGTGAAATACATACGTATCTGAATGTTGCAGACCCGTTGACTACAACCTCTCTCACAAGGATAAACATGATCAAACCCAGAACTCATTGAGTGTTAATCACATAGTGATGTGAACTAGATTATTCATTCTAGTAAACTCTTTGGATGTTGGTCACATGGCGATGTGACCTTTGAGTGTTAATCACATGGCGATGTGAACTAGATTATTGACTCTAGTGCAAGTGGGAGACTGTTGGAAATATGCCCTAGATGCAATAATAAATTAGTTATTATTATATTTCCTTGTTCATGATAATCGTTTATTATCCATGCTATAATTGTATTGATAGGATACTCGGATACATGTGTGGGTATGTAGCGACCCGACCGAGCGGATCAAGTCTACGTGCTTCGTGTCATCCACGGATCGGTATCTTGACACACACGATTACTCGAAGGATTTATAACAGAGGTAAATCACATGTATAAAGTAGCGTAAATACTATTACCTCGATCCAAATATATAGCGGAAGCAACAAGGTTGTGGATTCCCATCAACACCAACGGCAAAGTTGAGTATAGGAAATCGTAACCCTAACGTATCACTTACTCGTAAATCGAAAAGTGCGCAACATGAAAAGTTGCAGCCAAAACAGGTCAGCACATGGAATATGCTGGCAATGTAACACATAGAGAGTAATGAAGGAAATAAGCCTATACTAAACATGCATATATGGCTGGTGGAAAGCTCTATGGTTACAGATTTTTTGAAAAGCCAATTTTCCCTACTTCAAAGGAATAAATTTTATTTAACTATCATGGTGGTTGTTAAACATTGAGAATGGTTGACAGCATCCTCAATCCCAATTAAAAGTACTCATTAAACCCAAACAAATTATATTAAGTAATTGATGAGATCAACAGGATATCCGGTACTAGATACTCAAAATTGTCCATAACCGGGACACGGCTAACCATGATTAGTTTGTACACTCTGCAGAGGTTTTGCACTTTTCCCCACAAGACTCGATCGCCTCCGTTTGGTTCTCGCACTACATGGTGTTTGAGAAGCGGATGACCGAGACACAGTCTTTCGAAGCGCTAGCACCTTACATGTGGGTAGACCGTACCAACCTACATCCCCTACATCAGCTAGCCTACCCGTAAGAGTTCGCACAACTTACTCAACTATGCGAGCCCATAATGGCTTGTGGCTGCACACGGAAGTTTCTAGTTTGAATAATCTTATGATCCCTTTGGGCCTGGGTGGCGGTCCGAAGAAATACGAGCAAATCCTGTCTACCAGGTGCCTTGACAGGCAAGTCTGGAATAGCAGTGCCTCAATCCACCAGATGTGTGTTTAAGTTGCCACCTTAGATAAACCATTAATTATCAATCTCACATCTGTCATGGATATTCACTCACCCAATCCACGTCTACTAGCATAGCATGGCATAAGCAAACGTAGAAGTAACTCCCAAGGTTTCATAAGTAAAACAGGTAATAGGTACTACCTCAATCTACTTCCCATCCCACAATTTAATTAGATCCTAAACATGCAAGTGTTTGAGGATTGATCTAATGCATAAAACTGGGTAGTAGAAAAGGTATGATCAAGTGTTACTTGCCTGCAAAGTTGATGAAGATGATTCGCACTCAAAACTCCTGATAGCTCTACTCGTCACACTCCGGTCAATCTATCGTAATCAAGCAATAGTAACCACACATAAGCAATCACTCAAAAGATCGGAAGGATCGAAGAAACAATTCGGAAAACGTCAAAACCAAATCTAATAACTCTTGCAGCATAAAACAATTTCTAACAGTACCAAAACTATGTGTATTTGGCCTTATCAGAAAGTTTAGGTCAAGAGCTTGATTTGCAAAAGAATCAACTAAATCGAGATTCTGAAACTCAAGTTATGATCAAGCGAAGTTCAAATACAAATCTGTTTGAATTCAAATTTTAAAACTTTCAAAAACATGTTTGAGTGGTATTACTGGATAGAGGAGATCATAACGAAGAAGTGGGCGTTGGTTTCGTTGGATTCCGACTTACGAGTAAAAAGTTATAGCCGTTTGAAGATTAGGGACTACGGATAGGTCCATGACGGAATTAAAATAAAAGAAAAATCTATCGATTAACGCTCGCTAAACAAAACGGAAAGAAAAACGCGAGAAAACCGATCTAGGGTTTGGAAAGGAAACCAAACGAAAAACCGATCTAGAAAGCGGGCGAAACCGATCTAGAAAACCGATCTAGAAAGCGTGGCGCTGAGGCTAGTACCTCAAGAGGCGAGGGGCTCGGCGGTGGCGGCGTAGGGCGGCGGCGGCGGCAAGTGGCGGCGGCTGGTAGGGTGGCGGCGCTGGTGAGGGGTGTGGCGGCGGCGGCGTGGCTAGTGGCGGCGGCGGTGTGGGGCGGCGGCGGCGGTGTGGGGCGGCGGCGAGGGCGGCGGGCGGCTGGCTAGTGGCGGCGTCTTTGTCTGCTGCTGCTGCTGCAGAGGAGAGGAGAGGAGAGTTGATTTGATGTGTTGGAGGAGGTGCTTGGGTATTTATATTGGGGAGGGAGGGTTTGCTTGGGGTAGGGGCAAGAAATAGACTAGGATTAGGAATCCTAGGAAATAGATCTAGGAATAGATCTGGAATAAGCGAAGTAGGAAAGGAGTCCTACTAGGACTTGGGAAAGGAGGCGGCTCCTGGCTTCCCGGTGTGTGGCGTGATGGCCTTGTGGCCGGCCAGTGACTTGCGGCTTGGGCCTTTGGCCCAGGCGCTAAGCCCCTTTTTTTTTTTAAAATAATTTTTTTACGAGAGACAAATAAAATAATAAAACTAAATAAATAAATATATTATATAGGCATATAATATATCAAAATTTTCAGAAAAAGATTTCCTACATGATGAACTTTATTCTAGCTTCAAATAAAATACACAAAAATTCAAATAAAACAAACAATGCTACTGCCCTAATAAAATCCACTGAAAATCATTTTAAAAATACCAAAATGATCTCAAATTAATTTCTCTCCAAATTTTCTGATGTAGGAATCATGTTACCCTATTTCCATATATTTTATTTTGGAGAAAATAATTTGAATAAAACTCAAATAACTCCAAATTGAAAAATAATTCAAAGGAACTTTGATTTTAATTCTTTGAAACTCCCAACTCATATTTCATATGTTTTGAAGAAGTCATTTTATCTTCTCTCGTGAAAATCATTGAGTTGCATAAAGTTTCAGAATTGGAAATATTTTCCAAATGAAATTCAAATATTTTCAACACCCCTTGTCATTTAAATAAATGGAAGAAGTCATGTCATCTTCTCTCCAGGGTTTTGTGATGAAAAGAATTTGAATTCCCGAAGTTCACAAAAGCAAAATGAAAGTTTGGGAAAGTCCTTTTAGTCCCTCTCATTTAACTTTCAAAAGTTCAAATTCACTCACTTTCAGTCAATCAATCAAACAATCAATCAAATCTATCTATTTGTTTATAACATTCCAAAATTTAGAATTTTGGGATGTTACAAACTTCACCTTAAAATGAATCTAGTCCTCGAGATTGGAGAGGTTAGAAAGAAATAGGTTAGGGTTTGGGGGTCTTCTCGAAAATCCATTGATCGTCTCCGGGTCTCGGGTGCTACCACCCTTAGAAGCATTGTTAAGGTTCCATCAAAACTCATATACTCCATCCTTATTGTTGACAGTGTCGGTCTTCTCAGATATTAAGGATAATTCCTTCTCTGGGCTCTTCCGGTAGTGGCATAACCTTTTCCTCAATTCCTTTGTCCTTTCCTCTTGGTAAGGTTTTCCCGAAATCGGGTCTTCTTAGCTGACGGGTCTGGCGCCAATTCTAAACAAATATCGGTATCTCATGGTGGTCAACGATTTATGGTTTCTCCTGCAGAAAGCGGTGCAGGTTGAACCTCACCGTATAACCTACGGTTGGCAACAACTGCCGTGTACAAGGAAAAGGAATACCTATACCGTTCTAAGGTTTAAACAAGGTTTAATATAAATGCGTCTTGCAACTATAGGTAAGTCACTCAGATTTACTATCCCATATAGCAAAGCGAATAATAAGAGTAAGTCGGTATGGTGATCAATCCATCCCTTTTAAATCATTACCTTGTACATGGTTTAGCGAATCTCGCATTCTAACACTCGGTCATCCTCACAAGCATTGCAGAATTTCTCTTGTCGACGAACCAAGTCCGGAAAATCCATTGATTACGCAAGCCAAACAAACATCTATCGTTCCTTAACAACTCTCGGGTTTTGCGTAAACTCCTATAGAATCGTCGATTGATACAAGTCGTAACTTCTTCCGGGGTTTTCCTTGACAAGAGTGTGCTTGCTTCTTGGCAGGTCACGGGGCCTATGGGTTATGGCCCATCTCATCACTTGCAAATCTTGAACTCATCCTCGGGCAACTGATCGTTATCCCAACATCCAACTCCCCGCATACTTAAATCCGCCCAATTGTCTTGTCTCTTTTCCTTATATTTGCACCAAACTAAGGCGTGATTACTCGGACTCATCATGGAATTTCCATTGATCCATATTTCCAACATCATACCTCCTTTATATCCAATAACACTTCATCTCTTCATCCTCGTGGGATGTCCCACATACCGTGATAAAACTTATACTTATGAAATCCATACTCCACTTCGTGGAACATCATTATCCTTTCGAGGTCAAGCGTCCTTACAAGGAAATATTGGCCATCTCGCATGGCACTTCTTCAACTGGAAAGCGTGAAACACATCATGAACTCTGACAGTCCTTGGGTGACTTCAACTTGTTAGCCTATTCTCCCATACGCTCCAAAACTCGGTATGGTCTTACAAATCTCGGGCTAACTTTCCTTAACTCCAAATCGTTTAACTCCTCGCAGAGGTGGCACACAAAGATATGCTCTGTCTCCGATTTCATAGACTACCTCCTTGCATTTTGAGTCTGCATAACTCTACACTGGTGAGCTATCTTCAGTCTATCTCGAATTCTCTTCTGACTCCTTGATCATATTTGGTCCAAACAACTGACGGTCTCCAACTTCATCCCGCATCAACGGTGTCTCGCTCCTTCTCCCATACAAAGCTTCAAAAGGGGCCATCTTCAAACTGACTTGGTAGCTGTTGTTGTATGAGAAACTCCGCGTGAGGTAAATTATCATCCCTACTAGATCCATAATCTAGCGCATACGTTCTCAACATGTCCTCCGGTATCTGATTGACTCTCTCGGTCTATCCATCGTATGAGGATGAAAGGCTGTCTTGAACTCTAGGCTAGTACCTAAAGTGCAGTGCGGCTGATTCCAAAACTTTGAGGTAAAGCTGTGTTCCTCTATGATGGTCCTCGGAACTCCATGCGGACATCGATCCTTGTCCAATATATCTTGGCCAACTTCTTTTCGTATTTCATGGGATAAAGTGAGCCTCTTTGGTCAAGCGAGTCAACTACTACCCAGATAGAATCATATCCCAATCGGGTTATGGGAAATCCGAAATGAAATCCATGCCAAGCTTATCCTACTTCCATTCGGTATCGGCATAGGCTGCAATAATCCTGCTGGCTTCGATGCTCGCTTTTACTTTCTCGGCATACATCACTTACGACTACATACTCCATAATATCCTTCTTCGTACCAGTCCACCGAAACACTCCTTCAAATCCAAATACATCTTGGTGTTTCGAGGCGAATCGACTATGGTGAGTCATGAGCCTCCTGAAGTTTTAACTTCCTGATCTTTGCATTATTGGGTACATGTACACTGTCCTCAAACCATAAGGTGTCATGCTCATCCTTACGAAAACCTTTGGCTTTTCCTTTGCTCATTCTCTCTTTTACCTCAGCAATCTCTTTGTCATCCTTCTGAGCTTCACGGATCTTTCTCAACAATGTAGACTGAACTTCCATTGCTGCAACAAAACCTTTGGGAACAATCTCCAACCAAAGTTCCCTGAAAATCCTCGGCTAACTCCTTTGATAATCCTCCGATTATGAGGGTATTAATCCTTATTTTCTTTATGGTTATATCCTATTTCTCCACAAGGCTTGCATGCACTTTCTCCATATCATTTCCATAAGGCTTCAACCACGGGACACAAACCGAGACTTTAGCAAAGTCAACTTAAATTCTTCCCAAGTGGTTACTCCTGGCCACATTGATGGTTTGGTACATCCTCCACTAGATAGCAGCACCTCTTTCAAAGCCTTGAAGAGCATCTTTGGGTCATATCTTTTCTGACTATCGGGTTATTCTTCATGTGATCCTCCATGTTCTGAATCCATCGGTTTGTCTCCAATTGACTCATTGGTCCGGAAATTACAAGCTCATCTCCATCCATCCTCTAATGGGTCCATGGGTTTGGGGTGGGTTAGAGAGATCGAGAGGGATGCACACAATACAAACAATGGTTTTGAAAAGACAGATTTTATTGTGGCTGTCGGAAAACATCAAACAAATGACAGCTCACAATCGTCGCATCTAACGTAGGTATGTAACAGGGGTTTGGTCTTCTAACGGTCAATAAATCTTCAAAGTCATCAAACTCTTCCAATCTTGATCATGTCTCTGATGGCTCCTTCTGATCATGCTTGTCCTTCTCAAGTTCTTTTGCCAGATCATCTCTGTTGACGCGAAGTCTCTCGCGACGTCCTTCAATATTTCGAGTTACGTTCCAACTGCGGTTTCAACATCCTTGACATGATCCATGATCCTACTGTCCTTGATTCTTGTCAAATCTCCGGTATCTCGATGTTTTGCTCCTTCATTTTGTCTACTTTCAGCTTCGGGTCCTGAATTCTTCACGAATCGCTTCCTTATCAAATACCGCTTCTGCAGATCCACCTTAAACTTCTTCATGTAATACTCCAGATCCTAGTGATACACCAGCTAAGGTTAAAACTCCAACGTTTGCGATAGATGCTCCATCAGCTTTCTACCATCCAATCCTTCCATGCATCTGCATGCTTAACTCCATACGGTGACAATAGCATAGGCGGCGATAACATCATGGATAGCGTGTTTACGCTCTTGTCATTTTCATGAGCTATCATTCCATAGTTGATATCTCCTGCCTTGGGGTTTTCTCGACAAAGCTTTGAATTCTAATGCTCCATGTTCCATCTTTCTCCGATACACCTTGATCTCGGTTATTGATAACTTCCATAGTCTGCCAAGTTCCATAAGCGTAACCTTCCTAGGTCATACAAATCCGAATTTATTTGGAGCCTTCAAATCTCCTAGTCTTGAGTCTTCACCGTTGTAGTTTCCGTTTACGGTAAAATCATCTTCATTCCAAATGGTCTTAGTTGTCCGATATCTTGTCTCCTTGGAGTGGTCTCATCGGTCAAATCTTGAGTGGTCAAAGGGAAAAGGGTATGGTCTCACTAAAAGGAATATTTGAATAAGCTCAAAAGAAGAGAGGTAAAAGATCTTTTGAAAATGAAGTTGTAGAAAAATCTTTCCTATGGGCTTATCGGTTTCTAGGGTCACGTCCTACGGTCAACATGTGCTCGATACCATCTTGTAGCGACCCGACCGAATGGATCAAGTCTCGTGCTTCGTGTCATCCACGGATCGGTATCTTTGACACACACATTACTCGAAGGATTTATAACAGAGGTAAATCACATGTATAAAATAACGTAAATACTATTACCTCGATCCAAATATATAGCGGAAGCAACAAGGTTGTGGATTCCCATCAACACCAACGGCAAAGTTGAGTATAGGAAATCGTAACCCTAACGTATCACTTACTGTAAATTCGAAAAGTCGCAACATGAAAAGTTGCAGCCCAAAAGGTCACACATGGAATATGCTGGCAATGTAACACATAGAGAGTAATGAAGGAAATAAGCCTATACTAAACATGCATATATGGCTGGTGGAAAGCTCTATGGTTACAGATTTTTGCGAAAAGCCAATTTTCCCTACTTCAAAGGAATAAATTTTATTTAACTATCATGGTGGTTGTTAAACATTGAGAATGGTTGACAGCATCCTCAATCCCAATTAAAAGTACTCATTAAACCCAAACAAATTATATTAAGTAGCATGATGAGATCAACAGGATATCCGGTACTAGATACTCAAAATTGTCCATAACAGGGACACGGCTAACCATGATTAGTTTGTACACTCTGCGAGAGGTTTGCACTTTTCCCCACAAGACTCGATCGCCTCCGTTTGGTTCTCGCACTACATGGTGTTTGAGAAGCGGATGGCCGAGACACAGTCTTCGAAGCGCTAGCACCTTACATGTGGGTAGACCGTACCAACCTACATCCCCTACATCAGCTAGCCTACCCGTAAGAGTTCGCACAACTTACTCAACTATGCCAGAGCCCATAATGGCTTGTGGCTGCACACGGAAGTTTCTAGTTTGAATAATCTTATGATCCCTTTGGGCCTGGGTGGCGGTCCGAAGAAATACAGGCAAATCCTGTCTACCCAGGTGCCTTGACAGGCAAGTCCTGGAATAGCCAGGTGCCTCAATCCACCCAGATGTGTGTTTAAGTTGCCACCTTAGATAAACCATTAATTATCAATCTCACATCTGTCATGGATATTCACTCACCCAATCCACGTCTACTAGCATAGCATGGCATAAGCAAACGTAGAAGTAACTCCCAAGGTTTCATAAGTAAAACAGGTAATAGGTACTACCTCAATCTACTTCCCATCCCACAATTTAATTAGATCCTAAACATGCAAGTGTTTGAGGATTGATCTAATGCATAAAACTGGGTAGTAGAAAAGGTATGATCAAGTGTTACTTGCCTGCAAAGTTGATGAAGATGATTCGCACTCAAAACTCCTGATAGCTCTACTCGTCACACTCCGGTCAATCTATCGTAATCAAGCAATAGTAACCACACATAAGCAATCACTCAAAAGATCGGAAGGATCGAAGAAACAATTCGAAAAACGTCAAAACCAAATCTAATAACTCTTGCAGCATAAAACAATTTCTAACAGTACCAAAACTATGTGTATTTGGCCTTATCAGAAAGTTTAGGTCAAGAGCTTGATTTGCAAAAGAATCAACTAAATCGAGATTCTGAAACTCAAGTTATGATCAAGCGAAGTTCAAATACAAATCTGTTTGAATTCAAATTTTAAAACTTTCAAAAACATGTTTGAGTTGTATTACTGGATAGAGGAGATCATAACGAAGAAGTGGGCGTTGGTTTCGTTGGATTCCGACTTACGAGTAAAAAGTTATAGCCGTTTGAAGATTAGGGACTACGGATAGGTCCATGACGGAATTAAAAATAAAAGAAAAATCTATCGAGCTTAACGCCGCTAAACAAAACCGGAAAGAAAAACGCGAGAAAACCGATCTAGGGTTTGGAAAGGAAACTGAAACGAAAAACCGATGTAGAAAATGGAGCGAAACCGATCTAGAAAACCGATCTAGAAAACGTGCTGGCGCTGGGCTAGTACCTCAAGAGGCGAGGGCTCGGCGGTGGCGAGGGCGAAGCGGCGGCGGCTGGTGAGGGCGGCGGCGGCTGCTAGTGGCGGCGGCGGGTGTGGCGGCGGCGGCGGCGGTGTGGGCGGCGGCGAGGGCGGCGGGCTGGCTAGTGGCGGCGTCTTGGTGCTGCTGCTGCTGAGAGAGAGGAGAGGAGAGTTGATTTGATGTGTTGGAGGGGGTGCTTGGGTATTTATATTGGGGAGGGAGGGGTTTGCTTGGGGTAGGGGGCAAGAAATAGACTAGGATTAGGAATCCTAGGAAATAGATCTAGGAATAGATCTGGAATAAGCAGTAGGAAAGGAGTCCTACTAGGACTTGGGAAAAGGAGGCGGCTCCTGGCTTCCCCTGTGGCAGCGTGATGGCCTTTGTGGTCGGCCAGCTGACTAGCGGCTTGGGCCTTTGGCCCAAGGCGCTCATGCCCCTTTATTTTTAATTTTTTTAACAAAGACAAATAAAAATAATAAAACCAAATAAATAAATATATTATATAGGCATATAATATATCAAAATTTTCAGAAAAAGATTTCCTACATGATGAACTTTATTCTAGCTTCAAATAAAATACACAAAAATTCAAATAAAACAAACAATGCTACTGCCCTAATAAAATCCACTGAAAATCATTTTAAAATACCAAAATGATCTCAAATTAATTTCTCTCAAATTTTCTGATGTAGGGAATCATGTTACCCTATTTCCATATATTTTATTTTGGAGAAAAATAATTTGAATAAAACTCAAATAACTCCAAATTGAAAAATAATTCAAAGGAACTTTGATTTTAATTCTTTGAAACTCCCAACTCATATTTCATATGTTTTGAAGAAGTCATTTTATCTTCTCTCGTGAAAATCATTGAGTTGCATAAAGTTTCAGAATTGGAAATATTTTCCAAATGAAATTCAAATATTTTCAACACCCTTGTCATTTAAATAAATGGAAGAAGTCATGTCATCTTCTCTCCAGGGTTTTGTGATGAAAAGAATTTGAATTCCCGAAGTTCACAAAAGCAAAATGAAAGTTTGGGAAAGTCCTTTTATTCCCTCTCATTTAACTTTCAAAAGTTCGAATTCACTCACTTTCAGTCAATCAATCAAACAATCAATCAAATCTATCTATTTGTTTATAACATTCCAAAATTTAGAATTTTGGGATGTTACAGGGTACATAGACAACACCATGTCCCTAGTAAGCCTCTAGTTGACTAGCTCGTTGATCAATAGATGGTTATAGTTTCCTGACCATGGACATTGGATGTCGTTGATAACAGGATCACATCATTAGCGAGAATGATGTGATGGACAAGACAATCCTAAGCCTAGCACAAAGATCGTGTAGTTCGTATGCTAAAGCTTTTATAATGTCAAGTATCTTTCCTTAGACCATGAGATTGTGCAACTCCGGATACCGTAGGAATGCTTTGGGTGTACCAAGCGCCACAACGTAATCGGGTGGCTATAAAGGTGCACCGCGGTATCTCCGAAAGTGTCATTGGGTTGGTACGAATCGAGGCTGGGATTTGTCACTCCGTGTAAGCGGAGAGGTATCTCTGGGCCCACTCGGTAGGACATCATCATAATGTGCACAATGTGACCAAGGGGTTGATCATGGGATGATGTGTTACGGAACGAGTAAAGAGACTTGCCGGTAACGAGATTGAACAAGGTATCGGCATACCGACGATCGAATCTCGGGCAAGTACAATACCGCTAGACAAAGGGAATTGTATACGGGATTGATTGAGTCCTTGACATCGTGGTTCATCCGATGAGATCATCGTGGAACATGTGGGAGCCAACATAGGTATCTAGATCCCGCTGTTGGTTATTGACCGGAGAACGTCTTGGTCATGTCTGGATGGTTCCCGAACCCGTAGGGTCTACACACTTAAGGTTCGATGACGCTAGGGTTATAGGGAATAGATATACGTGGTTACCGAATGTTGTTCGGAGTCCCGAATGAGATCCCGGATGTCACGAGGAGTTCCGGAATGGTCCGGAGGTAAAGATTTATATATGGGAAGTCCTGTTTTGGTCACCAGAAAAGTTTGGGTTTTATCGGTAGCGTCTGGGACCACCGGAGGGTCCGGGGTCCTGAAGTGGGGCCACCAGCCCCGGAGGGCTGCATGGGCCAAGTGTGGGAGGGGACCAGCCCCAGGTGGGCTGGTGCGCCCCACAAGGGCCCAAGGCGCCTAGGGTTTGGGAGGCGCCCCACCTAGCTTGGGGGCAAGTTTCCCCTCTCCCCCTTGGCCGCCACCCTAGATGGGATTGGGGGCAGCCGCACCCCTTGGGGTGGAAACCCTAGAGGGGGCGCACCCCTCCCTCTCCCCTATATATAGTTGAGGTCTTGAGGGCTGCCAACACATGAGTTTGACCTCTCCTTGGCGCAGCCCTACCTCTCTCCCTTCTCCTCTCCATGGTGCTTGGCGAAGCCCCGCAGATTGCCACGCCTCCACCACCACCACGCCGTTGTCTTTGCTGCTGGATGGAGTCTTCCTCAACCTCTCCCTCTCTCCTTGCGGGATCAAGGCGTGGGAGGCGTCACGGGCTGTAGTGTGTTGAGCGCGGAGGTGCCGTCTGTTCAACACTAGGATCTCCGGTGATTTGGATCACGACGAGCAGTCGACTCCTTCAACCCCATTCTATTGAGCGCTTCCGCTTAGCGATCTACAAGGGTATGTAGATGCACTCTCCTTCCCTCGTTGCTAGTTTCTCCATAGATAGATCTTGGTGACACGAGGAAAAATTTGAATTTATGCTCGTTCCCCAACATGATCATACCTAGATATTCTCATAACTATGCTCAATTTTGTCAATTGCTCAACATAATTTGTTCACCCACCGTAGAATACTTATGCTCTTGAGAGAAGCCACTAGTGAAATCTATGGCCCCGGTCTATTCTCATCATATCAATCTTTCATCACTTTATTATTGCTTTGCTATTTATTTTGCCTTTTATTTTACTTTGCATCTTTATACCAAAAATACCAAAAATATTATCTAGCATCTCTATCGATCTCACTCTAAGTAAGTGACCGTGAAGGATTGACAACCCCTAATCGCGTTGGTTGCGTGGAGCTATTTGTTTTGTGTAGGCACGAGGGACTTGCGTGTAGCCTCCTACTGGATTGATACCTTGGTTCTCAAAAACTGTGGGAAATACTTACTCTACTCTGCTGCATCACCCTTTCCTCTTCAAGGAAATCCAACGCATGCTCAAGAGGTAGCGGGAAGATTTCGGCGCCGTTGTCGGGGAGTCTACGCAAAAGTCAACATACCAAGTACCCATCACAATCCCTTATCTCTCGCATTACATTATTTGCCATTTGCCTCTCGTTTTCCTCTCCCCCACTTCACCCTTGCCGTTTTATTTGCCCTCTCTTTTCCGTTTGCCTTTTTCTCGCTTGCTTTTTGTTTGCTCGTGTGTTGGTTTGCTCATTTGTCGCGATGGCTCTTCCAAGATTGGTGATCTTCACCTTAAAAGGTTAGAAGAGATAGAAAGCAACGTCAGGAGTTTTATGGTTTTACAATTTGAGCATAATAATTTCTTCAGAAACGAGCTTAAAGAACAAAAAAGTTTTATGAGTTATATGAATAAAGAGCTCGATGATATGTCTAAAGAATTTGATGGTATAAGATCCCAAATTGCTCGTCTTGAGAAGTTGACTTCTGAAATTTCGGATAAGCAGGCTACCTTAGTCAATAAGATGGCCGCTAAACCGAATTCCTATGAAAATCAAGATGAAGATCTAAAATTTATTGATGTATCCCCTATTAAATCTTTGTTTTGCAATATGAATCTTGATGAGACTGAATATGATCCACTTTTACCTAGAAGGCGTTCCAAAAATTCGAAGTTTTTAGATCTTGATGATGAAATTGATAAAAGTGGGATTGAAAAGAATAAAACCCTAGATGTTGCTAAACCCACTATAGTGGATTTCAAGGAATTTAATTATGAAAGTTGCTCTTTAATTGATTGCATTTCCTTGTTGCAATCCATGCTAAATTCTCCTCATGCTTATAGTCAAAATAAAGTGTTTCTTGAAGGAAATATGCCCTAGAGGCAATAATAAAGTTATTATTTATTTCCTTATTTCATGATAAATGTTTATTATTCATGCTAGAATTGTATTAACGGAAGCATGATACATGTGTGAATACATAGACAAACATATAGTCACTAGTATGCCTCTACTTGACTAGCTCATTAATCAAAGATGGTTATGTTTCCTAACCATAGACATGTGTTGTTATTTGATTAATGGGATCACATCATTAGGAGAATGATGTGATTGACATGACCCATTCCGTTAGCCTAGCACTTGATCGTTTAGTATATTGCTATTGCTTTCTTCATGACTTATACATGTTCCTGTAACTATGAGATTATGCAATTCCGTTTACGGAGGAACACTTTGGTGCTACCAAAGCGTCACAACAATAATCGGGTGATTATAAAGGAGTACTACAGGTGTCTCCAAAGGTACATGTTGGGTTGGCGTATTTGAGATTAGGTTTGGTCACTCCGATTGTCGGAGAGGTATCTCTGGGCCCTCTCGGTAATGCACATCACTATAAGCCTTGCAAGCAATGTAGCTAATGAGTTAGTTACGAATGATGCATTACGTAAGCGAGTAAAGAGACTTGCCATGAACGAGATTGAACTAGGTATTGGATACCGAACGATCGAATCTCGGGCAAGTAACATACCGATGACAAAGGGAACAACGTATGTTGTTATGCGGTTTGACCGATAAAGATCTTCATAGAATATGTAGGAGCCAATATGGGCATCCAGGTTCCGTTATTGGTTATTGACGAAGAATAGTTCTAGGTCATGTCTACATAGTTCTCGAACACGTAGGGTCCGCACGCTTAAGGTTACGATGACAGTTTTATTATGAGTTTATGAGTTTTGATGTATCGAAGGTGTTCGGAGTCCCGGATGTGATCACGGACATGACGAGGAGTCTCGAAATGGTCGAGACATAAAGATTGATATATTGGAAGCCTATGTTTGGACTTCGGAAAGGTTCGGATGAAAGCAGGAAGTTCTGAACACAGGGGTTACGGAACCCCGGGGTCAATGGGCCTTGATTGGGCCATAGGGAGAAGAGGAAGGGCCGGCCAGGGCAGGCGCGCCCCCCCCCTCTAGTCCGAATAGGACAGGAGAAGGGGCGGCGCCCCTTCCCTCTTCCCTCCCCAATCCTATTCCAACTAGGAAAGGGGGAGTCCTACTCGGTGGGAGTAGGACTCCTCGGCCGCCCTAGGGCTGGCCGCACCTTGCTCCTTTATATACGGGGCAGGGGGCACCACGGGAGACACAAGTTGATCTACGGATCGTTCCTTAGCCGTGTGCGGTGCCCCTCCACCATATTCCACTTGGTCATATCGTCGCGGAGCTTAGGCGAAGCCTGTGCCGTGAAGTCATATCGTCATGAGCTTAGGCGAAGCCTGCGTCGGTGGAGCATCATCATCGTCACCATGCCGTCATCTTGTGGAACTCATCCCCGACGCTTTGCTGGATCGGGCCAGGGATCGTCATCGAGCTGAGCGTGTGCAGAACTCGTAGGTGCCGTCGTTCGGTACTTGGATCGGTCGGATCGTGCGGGCGTCGACTACATCAACAGCGTTGTTATAACGCTTCGCTTTCGGTCTCACGAGTGCGTGGACAGACACTCTCCCTCTCGTTGCTATGCCATCACCATGGTCTTGCGTGTGTGTAGGAATTTTTTGAAATTACTCGTTCCCCAATGATGGCATCCGAGCCTGGTTTATGCGTTGATGTCATATGCACGAGTAGAACACAAGTGAGTTGTGGGCGATATAAGTCATACCGCTTACCAGCATGTCATACTTTGGTTGGCGGTATTGTGAGATGAAGCGTTGCCATTTGCCTCGTTTTCCTCTCCCCACCACCCTTCCGTTTATTGCCCTCTCTTTTTCCGTTTGCCTTTTCTCGCTTGCTTTTGTTTGCTCGTGTGTTGGTTTGCTCATTTGTGGATGGCTCTTCCAAGATTGGTGATCTTCACCTTAAAAGGTTAGAAAGATGAAAGCAACGTCGGGAGTTTTATGGTTTAAATTTGAGCATAATAATTTCTTGAGAGCTTAAAACAAAAAGTTTTATGAGTTATATGAATAAAAAGGCTCGATGATATGTCTAAAAATTTGATGGTATAAGATCCCAAATTGCTGTCTTGAAAGTTGACTTCAAATTTGGATAAGCAAACCTTAGTCGATAAGATGGCGCTAAACGAATTCCTATGAAAATCAAGATGAAGATCTAAAATTTATTGATGTATCCCTATTAAATCTTTGTTTTGCAATATGAATCTTGATGAGTGAATATGATCCACTTTTACCTAGAAAGGTTAAAATTTTTTAGATCTTGATGATGAAATTGATAAAAGTGGGATTGAAAAAATAAAACCCTAGATGTTGCTAAACCCCTATATGGTTTCAAGGAATTTAATTTGAAAGTTGCTCTTTAATTGATTGCATTTCCTTGTTGCAATCCATCTAAATTCTCCTCATGCTTATAGTCAAAATAAAGTTTTCTTGAAGGAAATATGCCCTAGGGCAATAATAAAGTTATTATTTTTTCCTTATTTCATGATAAATGTTTATTATTCATGCTAGAATTGTATAAGGAAGCATGATACTGTGAATACATGACAAACATATAGTCACTAGTATGCCTCTACTTGACTAGCTCATTAATCAAAGATGGTTATGTTTCCAACCATGACATGTGTTTTATTTGATTAATGGGATCACATCATTAAGAATGATGTGATTGACATGACCCATTCCGTTAGCCTAGCACTTGATGTTTAGTATATTGCTTTGCTTTCTTCATGACTTATACATGTTCCGTAACTTGAGTTATGCAATTCCGTTTAAGGAACACTTTGGGTGCTACCAAGCGTCCGCTTGGGTGATTATAAAGGTACTCGTGTCTCCAAAGGTACATGTTGGGTTGGCGTATTTGAATTAGGTTTGGTCCTCCGATTGTGGGAGGTATCTCTGGGCCCCTCTAATGCCATCACTATAAGCCTTGCAAGCAATGTAGCTAATGAGTTATTCGGAATGATGCATTATGCAGTAAAGACTTGCGATGAGATTGAACTAGGTATTGGATTCGATCGAATTCGGGCAAATAATACCGATGACAAAGGGAACACTATGTTGTTATGCGGTTTGACCGATAAAGATCTTCATAGAATAAAAGACCAATATGGGCATCAGGTTCCGTTATTGGTTATTAGAAGAATAGTTCGGTCATGTCTACATAGTTCTCGAACCGTGGGTCCCGGCAAGGTTCGATGGCGGTTTTTATGAGTTTTGAGTTTTGATGTTCGAAGGTGTTGGTCCGGATGTGATCCCGGACATGGAGGTCTCGAAATGGTGAGACATAAAGATTATTGGAAGCCTATGTTTGGACTTGAAGGTTCGGATGAAAACGGAATTTGGAACACGGGGTTCGGAACCCCGTCAATGGGCCTTGATTGGGCCATAGGGAGAAAGGAAGGGCCCGGCCGGGCGGCGGCCCCTCCCCTCTGTCCGAATAGGACAAGGAAAAGGCCCCCCCCTCTTCCCCTCCCAATCCTATTCCAACTAGGAAGGTCCTACTCGGTGGGAGTAGGACTCCTCGGCCCCCCTGGGCGGCCCCCTCTCCTTTACAGGGGGGGGCACCACGGGGACCAGTTGATCTGGATGTTCCTTGCCGTGCGGTGCCCCCTCACCATATTCCCCGGTCATATCGTCCGGGGCTTAAGGAAACCTGTGCGTGAAGTCATATTGGGAGCTTAAAAAACCCTGCGTCTGGAGCATCATCATCGTCCCATGCCGTCATCGGAACTCATCCAGCTTTCTGGATGGGCCGGGGATCGTCATCACTGATGGGAACCGTAGGTGCCGTCGTTGGTCTTGGATCGGTCGGATGTGCGGGGCGTCGACTACATCCGCGTTGTTATACGCTTCGCTTTCGGTCTCGAGTCTGGGGAACCTCTCCCTCGTTTATGCCATCACCATGGTCTTGCGTGTGTGTAGGAATTTTTTGAAATTACTCGTTCCCAAATGGCATCGAGCCTGGTTTTTCGTTGATGTCATATCGTAGAACACAAGTGAGTTGTGGCGATATAAGTCATCCCTTACCGG